>VZTZ01016828.1:9320-40889 GCA_013400955.1 Drymodes brunneopygia
GCTGGCTAAGGTTATGAGTAACACTGGCTCATGATATGATAAAATTACTGGTTGTGACACTAATCTGGTATTTGGACTCAGCATTATCATCAGCTCTGCAGTTCAGGAACCATCTCTTGGAAACTATTAATAGTTTCTCTCTTTACCTTTTCTCCTCANACTTTTTTCTGATTCTCTCCCTAACCCCAGCTGGGGAAATGAATAAAGGAATGAAAGAACAGCTCTGTGGGGTTTAGCTGCCTGCAGGTTAAACCATCACATGGAATATTGCTTATTTTTGTAGGAGCAATGCCTTTGGCTTGTTACAATATTTAATATTTATATAACAAGGTTGTACGGATCTTGTTCAAAATGAACAACACAGAAATGTTTAAAATGCCAGGAAGTTTTTGAGGTTAAGCATTTGAGTCCCATTCCTGATTTCATACTTCTTCTGCTAAGAGGAACTTGAAGCTCTCTGTTTTACAGAATTTTAGCTTTAGTTTCTCAGCTTCTTTCATTGTAGTACCAGTCTGCTTTTTTTACCTTCAAAATCAGGATCTTTACAAAATCCATATCAAACAAACTCTGAATCATATTTCCTTACAAGAAAAAAAAATAATAACAAAAGGTATTTCTTGCATGGAGCACTGTTTAACAGTGATAGCACTTTCCTTGATATGTATGAACAATTTCATTTTCTAGTGCAGGACCAGGCAAATATTGATCTGTTACCCTAAATAAAATTCAATGATATTTTCATCGAAGAGAACACTTATAAACAGAGATACTGCATTAAATTGGTTAACCATTAACAATTCATCCTTCTTCAGCTACATTCTTTATTCCTACTGTTATTTTCTAGCAAAGATGTGCTTGACAGGGAAATGATTTTTCACACTCTTGTTTGACATACTTATGCTGGGAAAACATTCAAGCATAGCCCAAGCCAGAAAGGCAGTGGGGAATATTCCCTGAGCAA
Organism: Drymodes brunneopygia; assembly: GCA_013400955.1. Taxonomy (NCBI): domain Eukaryota; kingdom Metazoa; phylum Chordata; class Aves; order Passeriformes; family Petroicidae; genus Drymodes; species Drymodes brunneopygia. The sequence continues at coordinate 10,282 of VZTZ01016828.1, forward strand.
AGCACAACTGGAAAGAAAATTAATAACCTTTCTTCAGATGAATGCAAGACAGGACAAGAATTAAATATTCTTCAGTGGAACAGCTCTAAAAGAGTGATTCAATACTTTATTCTATTCAAGGACCTTTAAATAGCCAATTTATTTATTGTTCAGCAAAAGCTGATGCAAGTAGCTCACTGCCTTGAAAACAAAACTTCTCATGCACCGGCACAAACTGAAATTCCCTCACAACCTCAGCCTATGGTTCCAGTTGAGACAAAGTGCCAATTGACTTAAAAAGCAAATAAAAAATGCTCTTAGCCCTATGTTCAGTATAAGAAGAAGCAATATTTTACAAGGTCTGTTAAAGTAGCTCCTGGTTCCTGGTGCAATATTTCTGACATCTGTTATTTCAACGTGATGTTTCCATTGGCACTCTAACCCTTCAGCCAGCCATGAAATACTGAAAAATGACTTTGTGCAATTGAAATGACAAATACAGATCTACAGGATCAGCCTTCAGCAAGAGTCAATGATCATAAATCCCATGTTTCCATTGTTTCCTTGAAAAATTTATGATGTAGTTTGGCTTGCTTTTCAAATGAATGCTGAACACATCGTCAGCAGAAGGATTCCAGAGCTCTGTAAGCAATAACCCCTGGGTTTTTTTAGATCCTGAAGATTTGTCCCAGTGGGAAGGTTTGGAGTTTTACAGAAGCTTGTTGGACAGCAATTTATTACTTTATTTAGGCTCTCTATTGTGTTTTTAGTGGGGTCTAGTAATTTATGATTTATTCTATACATCTAGAAACAAACTTCGAGAAGAGGCTGCTGAACCAGAGCCACGTCATTCAATCCAACGTGGAGGTTTTAAGTCACCAATATTCTAGGATTTTTGTACAATAAGAAGCAGGAAGCGAATATGAATATGAAAATAAGATAGGATTTTCCTTTGACAGGAAAAGGGGAAAAAAACCACCCCACAAATAAAACCAGGAATACTTCTAGATTTCATTTCCTGTCTCTTCCATAACCATATGCCTAATCCATGTAAACCAAATCCCTTACCCCTTTCATATTTAATTTCTCTATGGATGAAACAGAAACAGTGGAATTTCCTTTGTGGGAAGGAAGAAATTGTGGAAGGAATTCCGGAAGGAAGGAAGGAATTCTGGAAGGCAGGAAGGCAGGAAGGCAGGAAGGCAGGAAGGAAGGAAGGAAGGAATTCTGGAAGGAATTCTGGAAGGAATTCTGGAAGGAAGGAATTCTGGAAGGAAGGAAGGAATTCTGGAAGGAAGGAATTCTGGAAGGAATTCCGGAAGGAAGGAATTCCGGAAGGAAGGAATTCCGGAAGGAAGGAAGGAAGGACGGAAGGAAGGAATTCCGGAAGGAAGGAAGGAAGGAAGGAAGGAAGGAAGGAAGGAAGGAAGTGGCACAGGGAACTCCCTCATCCCATCTGCCTTCTCTAATATCACACATGAGACAAAGGAAGCTTGGAAGAATTTACAAGATACTCAATAGCTTTTATTTAAAACAAAGCTGGTCATGACCTTCTCTTTTTGTGTTTTTAGATTAAAAGCAACATGTCATGGAAGAGTAGTTTTAACAAACCAAAGAAACACATTTAAACAACACATTTCACAGAGCTGTTTCCTGTGGTAGTTATTCACACAGAACCTATTATCCAAGATGGAACTAATGACATAAAGGAAAATGTTCAGATCCATATCAAGAAAGGTTCAGCATTCTTGACCATGCCAGATGAGGACACTTTTAAGTTTATCTCTGCCAGCCTTTTGCTGTGAAAGGCCTTTCCTGCTTAACTTGACATCTTGTATTGTCTGATGAGCCATTTGACAAACTTCTGATGGTCCATTCCCTCTTCCACAGCTTCTGAGATTGGGAACGGAATAGGAAAATTATTTCCATTTCATAATGAGGAAATTATAACTGTAAACAAAATTGATCAGCTTATAATGAAATTGTGCAATAAAACCCATGCCTTTTTCCCAGGGGGTTAGAGAAGCACTAAATCTGGTTTTCCCATCTCCTTAAATAGTGGAATTTTTCAAAATGTTAGACACAACAAAGAGTAACTTGTACATAGATGGTGGTTTTTCTTCTATGCATGAAAAACACCCAAAAGAATAATATCAAAATGTTGTAGAAATGGCAACAGTAGTAAAACAACTTATTTCCCAGTGTGAACTGGTAGGGCCCTTTAAAAACTTTTCAAAATCTTGGCAGATTCAATTCCATCCCTCTCTCAAAAGCAGTGAAAAAAAATACACTGCTTAAAACTTTCTGGTGATTTGTATGAGCAAGGAAAATGCAGAAATATTGTTGTTCAGAAATGTGTAGGCAGAAAAGTCATCATCCTGGTAGCTGGAGAGTTGGATTTGCTGAGGGCTCTGAAATCCTGCTAAGCTTATTTCTTCTCAAGAAAGAATATTAAAACCAAAAGAAGGATCAGTAACTCTGCTGGAGAAAATATTGTTCCTCAGCAGCAGCAGATGGCAAAGAACACACCAGTGAAGCACTGAAAGAAAATTTACAAGTAGGGAAAAACTGATCTAAGAAAGTCACACAAAATAAAAAATGATCAGAAACTACAGGAATTAGAAAACATTTTCTACCATGCTTGCTCTGCAAATGTATTTTGACAAGATCTGTCCCGGAAATGAGTTGTCTGATCAAGGTTAGAACCCAAAAATTCCCAGGAATTCTCTATTTGAAGAGTGAGGATGAAGCAGAAGGCACAGATCTCATAAAAACAGGAATTATTTTTTGAGTGACTTGGCACCACTTTTAAGCATATTATAAATTAAAATCACTCATGTCCAAATCAGTCACTTGTTTTAATGGGCTGCTGCCGTCTATCACTCCTGAATGTGATGTGTAATGGGGCATTTGGGTCTGGTGGGACTTGTTTTATATAAAAAAAGGGTCAACACACTACATCTGAAAAAGCAACAAACAGACTGCTTTTGGAAGGGATGGGTTTTCTTCCAGGGAAACAAAAACCGTGTGATGCTTGACCACAGAAATGTAAAAAAAAGAACATGTTCAGATTATTGAAACTTTCACGGTTGCACATCTCTCTGTGGCCTGTGAATTCCAAATCCAGAACACAAAGTTTTCAGCTGATTATCTCTTTAGGCACATCAGTTTCATGGGAATGTGTGGAAGAATGAAACCTAGAGGGGGTTCTACAGGGAATCCTTCAGAAGTTTTCTCCATTATGGGACAGGATGATTAAATACATTATTTCTTTTAGGGTTTTTTTTTCCTTTTCCAACATTTAATAATATGTAATAAATATGAAATGCATTATGTTACATAGATATATTAATTTTTTACCTGTGTATTCTTGCAAATGTAATTGAGAAATACCGATATAAGTTTTCTTCATTTAATTGAATGTAAATTAGAAATGCAAACGATTATGCTAAGGCTTACAGTTAATATAAATATTTAATGGAGTTCTCAATCAACCTCTTATTTTTTTACCTAGCTGTTGCATACCACAGATAAGATTTTACATAGCTGATGTGACCTTTCATTCCCCCACTGGTCTGTAAACCTTAAATAATCCATTTTCATACCATAAGCAGATGTTCCTTGAGTCTGTGTGTGCAAATCACTTGTCCCAGTGACCAGTTAGAGGTGGGCACATTTGGGGGGCCTTCACTGACTCCTAGCAGGAGATGTGCTGATTTATTTCTGAATTAAACACAGCTGAGCAGTGTTTCTGGGCTGGTGTGCCAGAGAAAGCTGATTCTGGTCATGTCATGAGAACTCACACAAGTACTTGCAAGGTCATAGCTCTATTAAAAAATTATACAGCAAACAACTAAAGCAATTGAAAATGGGGTGATCAGAGCAGCACAGAGGAAAAGCTGCCTACATCAAATAGTGCTGGTCTTTGATATCAAACCCTCTGAACAGACTTTAATTAGGTGCTGAGATTGAAATCTGTGCCCTTTGAAGGCTGGCTGTGACATGTTCACAGTTGCTTGTGGGGAGCACACATGGACACACAGCCTGGTGCCCAGGGAGGCCATGGAATAGCTGCCAATTAAGCCTTTGGTTACCAGTTCTAAGCATGGAATATGGCTGTCAACTTTCTAAATAAATGGGGCTTTGTGTCCCAGTCCCACTGGCACTTCTGAACTGGGATGATTCAAATTAAGTGGGACACCCAGTACGTGAAGGGGCCAACAAGAAAGATGGAGAGAGACTCTTTACAAGGGCCTGGAGTGACAGGACAAGAGGGAATGGCTTTAAGCTGAAGGAGGGCAGGGTTAGGTGGGATATTAGGAGGAAATCCTTCCCTGTGAGGGTGGGGAGGCCCTGGCACAGGGTGCCCAGAGAAGCTGTGGCTGCCCCTGGATCCCTGCAAGTGTCCAAGGCCGGGTTGGATGGGGCTTGGAACCACCTGGGCTGGTGGAAGGTGTCCCTGCCCAAGGCAGGGGTGGCACTGAATGAGATTTAAGGTCCCTTCCAACCTAAAGCAGTCTGGGATTCTGAGATTTATGCCCAGATCACACTGGTGCTCACCAGAGGGGCTGAGCTGAAGGCAGGCTGGGATGTCGCCCCTGGCTGGAGACCAGGGTCCAACTCAGTGACCCAGCTGATCAGGGCTGTTGAGAGCCTCAGGTCCCTGAAAGTTGCCTTTGGATGAGCAGTCTATTTCTCCCAGTAATCTGGGGAAAAAATAAAAAAACCCTGTGAATAGGGCAGGCTTCACAACGAAACATCCTCCCCTGACAGGGGCAGCCCTTTGTTCTCGGCCTAATGGCCTTTTCAGTCAGCATGGGGCCTTGTCATTCTCAAGGCCTTACAAGTGGAATTGAACTTTCCCTTCATTTCTGCTAATTTTACTATGTCTGAGTAGCTTATAAAATCAATTCTCTCTTTTCCCTGGTGATGTTAACCAGAAGACTATTTTCCTGTTGGATGGGTCCTACCAATAAATATTTCAGCCCTGGTAAGATCCAAAGGCCTCACACTAAGGTGGGAATCAGTTGTGGTGGATGCTGTGAAAACATAGCATAGGATTTCAGAGAACCATGGAATCATTAAGGTTGGGAAACTCTTCCCAGACCATCAAGTCCAAGCTGTGACTGATTCCACCTTGTCACCCAGCCCACTGAGTGCCATGTCCAGACCTTCCTTGGACACCTCCAGGGGTGGGGATATCACCAGATATACTGACTTTAGGAATATTCCTTTAAAGTTTCCTCTGTGCTGCTTTTCTAGACTATTTATCCAATCAAAAATAATATTTCTATTTGAAAATGAAAGTAATTTTGCTGGCAAAAATATTCTACCTGATAAACCTCCAAAGAGATTCTCTGATGATGAATGTGCTTCCTTGTAACTGATTCCAGGCACAGTTTTCATATTCTCTTCTACAACAAACACAACTCTTAGGAGCACTTGAACATCATGACATCTTCCTTAAGATAACAATACAGCCAAAGAAGGGAAAATGTGTCTCGCAGACTGCAGCCTACACGGTTTCCATAGAAGATATTTGAAAGATTTTTATTTGCTTCTGCATCCTATTATATTCATATCAAGCGTATATGATTCTTATTATTTTAAACAATACTGAGAGGAAAGGTTAAGTTCCATTTGCAGGTGATTTCTGCAGTCTGCCATAGGGGTGGGCAGGGCTCTGTGCAGCAGAGAGCTGTCTGATCTGACAGGTTAGATTTATTTGTCAGGAGAAGGCACTTTGCTTGGCACATTTAGAATCTCACTAGTTCTTACCCACTGCCAAAGCCCACAAAAGCACTTGCCAATCGCTATGGGTTAAAATAATCACTTTTCCATTAGCAGTACTGTAAAATGAGCGAGTTCTTGAACAAATGCTGTGCTGGAATTAACTTATACCAATCATTACAGTCTTGCCCTTGTGGCAAACAGAAGCTACCATTTTACTACTTCACACGAAAGGCAAAGTCTAAGGTTTGAAAGATTTAAAATAATTAATGAGAGAAGAAGAAAATTATTCCAATTTTTAAATATTCAGGAACTGTGTTCTTGTTTTAGGAACAGGAGAGAGTTTTAGGAACAGGAATTAAACCAGAGAAGGTTTAACTTGTATATTTTAACTTGCTGGCTTTCTTAACTGAGCTTTCTAAAGCAGTCTAAAACTTGGCAACATCACAGTCCACTCCAAACCATCCTGGTATAGAGCACCAGATAAATGGTTTAAAGACCACACTAAAAAATCTTGTCCCTGTGACTGAGGATATGCATCAGTAACTCTCAGCTTTAGCCCACTCTTCTCAAGCCAAGGCTAGTGCTAGAGAATTAAAATACTGCAGAATTACAAATAACAGACCAAGGACTACGTATCATTTTTATTTGCATTTCTTGCAGCCTTCTGGCATCTTATGATCCCCCTGGACACAGGGCCAGTAACCTTAATGAAATACCAGAAGATATACACAATTCTAGCACTCCTAGTTCAATAAAAAAATGCTTTAAACTTCTTAGTACAGAGCAGATTATTGTCTGTTTGTAAAGAATTCCGCTTGGGAGAGCAGCTGGTGCATCAGTGAACCCAGTGCCCTTGACTTTATGTGCTGCCTATTATTTTGGGAAGCAGCTCTGAGATACAAATAAATAGCAACCACTTTTTTGGAACTACTACCAGGATTAATAACCATTAACCGAGTCTCAACAGTTATACAAACATTTCACATGTCTTGCTCAAAGTATTCCCCCCACAGATAGGACATAAACACAGACATGAAATCACAAATCATATTTGCTAGCTCAGACCAAATTTGGTGTGTGCCTGGAGAAGCAGAGCATGTTCCAGATACTCTGCCTGGGCTTCTGAGGAGCCAGAAGGAGAGGGATGGGCATGGAGTGAAGGCAGAAGCTGCAGGAGGAAGCTGAGGAGAACAACTTTAAATGTGGGAGTCCTGATTCCCTCAGTCTCTCAGCGTGTCTTCAGTCCAGTTCTGGGCTCTTCTTCACATTCTCAACGTGCTCAGAAGGGTTACAATGCATTCCAGGAGTGACTAGAAACTCACCAACATCAGGTGTGGGAATAGTGAGAGGCTCAGACCCTAAAAAAGTTGGAAGGTAACAGATAGAGGAATGACAAGGGAAAAATACGAGAACATGGAAATATTTCCCTATTAATTATGCCACAGTCCACTGGAGCTGCTGTGCCTGTTGCACAGAGAGCTGCCATTGAGGCTGTTCTTCATTGCTTTGTTTAGCAGTTTGTCTTGGAGGCTGTGAGCAGATGCAGCACCCCCCTGGCCTGAGCAAACCCATCCCAAACCCTCTGCCTCGCACACCACAAACCTTCAGTGTCTGCCAGAGCAGAAGAGCTTCCCCTGAGCTGCTCGTGAGTTATTACAGTTTTGTAGCTGGACATTTCCAATAAGTGATTCTCTAACTTCATGGAAAAAAGATCTCATCTTTCTTAAATGAGCTCTTCCTTCATCATGAACGATTTGCCAAGCTCTGTTCCTGATGCCCTGAGAGTCACAGCCAGCACATCAATGACACAGCTTCATTCTTTTGATGAAGTCTTTCAATAATCACCTTTGCCAGGAGGCACTTTTTTCGCCCCCCACAGATACTCCATTCTTTCATTATTTTCTGGATTAGGACCAGATTCTTTATCAGCCAGGGTTTTCCAGGATCTCATCTATAAAACTCTGGATTAGGAGACATGATTCCAATGGAGGTGCTTGATACTATTATTCTTCCAAGAGCATTTTTGTACGCTCCCCTAACAAATTTCAAGAGTAATTTTTTGATATATTGTTCTTTGTTAGCACAATGAAGTCCTACAGATTTTAACCCACATAGAGAGATTTAAATTTTGTTTTTCATTTTATAACCTTTTGCATGGAAATTATTTTCTTTTTCAAGGGTAATGCACATCTTAGGCACTTGGCACTGAATTTAGAAAGGCCCTGGAAAAGAAAAGTGTGCTTTTATAAACCTTACAACAATCTTTAAAAAAAAAAGAAAATAAAAAATGGATTTTTTGAATAATGAATTATTTCTGGGGAAGGCTAAGAGGCTGATTTGTTATTCAGAATGAGTGACCTACTGCACTTCTTACCAGTGAGCATGGAAAAAATACAATTGGGCTTCCTAACAATGGTATTTAGCATCAATATACAGTTAGAGGCTTCATTACTGAAACTCTGGATAGAAGTGACTTGGTAACACTCTATCAGCATAGTCCTCTTCTGCACAGCATTTTGAAGTTAACTGCAAAATAACAGAACAATTCAGTGCATAAAAAATCTATTAAGGCTGTACAATACCTGAATGAAGATATGTTTACAAAGGCACTCCTCAGAACAAGGAATATTTCCCTTTATTTGCAGTTCAGAATGCAGAGTGGGTGCGTTCCTGTCCCATCTCCCAGCCCATAACTTTGCAAAAATCAAACGAGGTTTTCCTCTCATGTCCTTGACTCTGCAGTCTGCTTAGAACTCGACCTTCAAAGTGCACCTGTGAGTCTCAGTGTTTAAAAGAATATGTAACTGCTGGCTTTATCATTTAGCCTTGTTCATAAAATACACAGTCTATAACCTATCCCACAATTTAAATGCAAATAATATTTAAACAAGGCTAATCTGGTGAGCTTTTGTGTGTAGAGTGATAAATGGGATGGAGCTGTTTGAGGTGCAATAGTTTACTGCTCTGAATTCCTTTTCACATCAATCATCTCTCTGTATGCATCAACAATTAAAATGGTTCATGGCTGCAGGGACAATGACAAACCAACTTCATCATTTAAATGCCCATGATAGCACCTTTGAGCATAAGAAGCTGATAGGAAATGATAAAATGTTAATTATAAGTTGTAAGCAAAATCAAATACCTCTATTCATCAGTGACCTGCTGATTATAAATAGAGCTTGTTTGCACAGCCACCACACAAACAGCAAAATGTGCTTATTTAATGTTTTCTGTATAAATCAGCCATGGCCAGCTCTGCCTGTTGCCAGGGGAAACACATATTTGCTTCACTTTCCCATCTTATCACGAGGATATAATGGAGCAACTGTCCTTCCACCCAGAGAAGATATCGAGAAGTTAATCACAAGAGTAGGGTTTTTCATCCTTTCCCAAAAGGGGCTCACAATGGGTGTGTCATGATCAGCCATTCCTCTCCAGGCACTTCCTGCTCCTGTCCAGTCAAAAGGGACTGCTGACACTCATTTTTCCATCTTCCAGATGGCTCCTTAGCTTTGCAGTGCCAATTTAAATTGATGCTGACACAACCCAAAGACAGTATTTTTTTCCCTGTCCTGCAATCAGGGTAGTGATTCTGAATTGTGTTTAAAATGATTCTCCACTTTCCTCTTCCTTGGCTGTAAACCAGTTCTCATTATTTTAGAGTACACTGTGACCATGTTCTAAAAAATATCATGAGTCACTTAGATGGTCTGTTTTATTTGAACTGTGGAAATGAACTGCAAAACTGTAACAGGAATTAGGGAGCTAGAAACATATTTTTCTTAGAATGTAGACCTAGAATGGACTCTTTTTTTTTTTAAAGTAAAAAGTAGGCTTGCCTGTAAACATGTTTATACCTGTTTTCTATAAATATAAACTCATTTGCCACAGGACTATTTTTCTGGTGCATAATTCCCTGGGCAGTTATATAAACTGATACTGAATCTATATAACAAGGTGACCTTTTTTAATCCCAAGAAACACCTGTGAAGTAATACTTTATAACTTTGCCTTATTAATTCCTATTTTTAAACCTTTGCCTCTACTATTTTTTTAAACCAAACTGGCCCTTGCCTCACCATAGTTCCTTGTTAAAAAGGCACATGTCTACCTATAATCACTTCCATTTTGCTTCTTTCCCCCCCTTTTTATTCTACAACTACTTTCCGAGAAGCTGATCAATAACTGGAATATTCACACTTCCATGCTGCCAAGTCCAAGAACTGTGGGTTACCTGTGAAATTTGGAGCAAAATCATGACCCAATACAGAGCAGCAGGAGTTTTCAGGCTTATATCCTTACATTTGTAACCAAGACAAGAGCAGTGGGAGTTTGGAGAAGAGCAGTGAATAAGCAAGAAAAGTCACTCTAGAACAAAGCACCGTGTCAGGCCAATATAGAAAGGAAAAGGGAGCTCAAAACAAAACAGAGAGAAAGCAATCCTTTGCTTCAGTCTCAAACATGAAAAAAAAAGATAAAAAACCATAGCAAATCCAAAAATTAAATGTGTTCTGATGATTACAGAGATTTTTTTAGAAATCATTTCTTTAAAGTTCAGTATTTTAATTCAGGAATATATTACAAAATAAACCTGCATTTTTAATTCTGCCAAGATTTTCAGCTTAAATGTTTTGAGGTCACTTTTTCAAGGCCCCTGAGTTGTTTGGCTCTTGGATTCTTTGGAGAAGGAAGCCAAATTGATATGGTGGATTCTTGTTCCTTTGTTACTTCTTCCTTGTTAGCCTGATTAACAACCTGATAACAGCAACTAGTTCAAAATATCTGCACAATCCATCATCATCTCAGCTGTGCACAAACCTGTTCTAAAACACAAAGGGAAAAGTAACTTCCACAAGTCCTAACTCCTAATTTTATTGGCAACTGAGAAAGCCTGAGTTTCCTGATGTGGACCCAAACGCAGGACGGTTGTATAAAAATACAAAAGCTTTGCAAACAGAATAAATCTGATCACAGAAAGTTGTTGGGATGCATCCAGTGCCATGTAATTGTTCAGTGTCCAGCCAGTGCTGTTGGATAACAATGCACTGGGCTTGGACATGGAATTTGTTACTGTTTAGGCTGGTGAGACAAATGTACCCATTGAATGAAGACTACTCAGAGGAAGTCCATAGCAAGAATTCACTGGTCTCCTTGGAGCAGAAGGAAAAGAAAAAAAGGTGAGAGAACCTGGATGTCTTTGGAATCATGAATCTGACCCTGTATCATTGGCTATTTTTCCCAAAATATTTAGTTTGGAGAAGAATATTTTTGAACACATTACATGAACCACCCTGTCTTTTGTTGATACAGAATTAGGTTTGCTGCTGTTACAGGTGAGTTGAAAACGAAGAAATGGATAGTTTAAAATGCAATTAAAGCACAGCAGGTGTTTGGTTTCTTTGTTAGTTTGTTTGTTGGGGTGTTTTTAAGCATTCTGAACTAGAAGAGGATCATGTGGGTTCTGTTTGGATAAGATTACCAGGCAGAGCAGCAGCTTTTTCTTTCTGTGTTTTGGTTTGGTTTTGGGGTTTTTGTTTGTTTGTTTGGTGGGGATTTGCTTGTTTGTTTTAGTTTGTTTGTCTTTTTGTTTGTTTTGGTTTTGTTTTTATAACACTTAAAGAATAAAATATGTGCTTATGTTCCCATCCAACTTCTGCAATAGAGGACTGGTAGTTCTGTTGTTTAGCAGTGGATGTGTCCCAGTTTGTGCCCATTGTCCCTTCTCCTGTCACTCTGAAAAGAGCCTGCACCTCCCTTCAGGTATTGAGATACTTTGATAAGATCTCCCTGAGCCCTCTCTTCTCCTGGCTCAACATTCCCAGCCCTCTCAGCCTTTCCTTCCAGGAGAGGTGCTCCAAACCCTCAATCACCCTTAAATTCTTCATACCCACAAGTCCTGTTGGAGGGCAGGAAGGTTTAAGCAGCGTTGGAGAGCAGCACTTGCTTATCTAAGCACACATGTAATGAGACTTCTGAAAAGACTTGGAAGAATTGTATTTTCCCCTGAGTAACCTTTTATGACAGTCACAATATGTTGTTCCCACTGTTACATTAAGTTAATGATAAAGAAAACAAATTCAGAAAAAACATTAAACAAAATCAATAGACATATCAATTATTTACAGTCTAATGGGGGAAAATTCTCTTTGAACTGAGAAGGATCTATGGCATAAATATAAAAATCAATATGCTGAAGTCATGAGGGAGAGCTGCTGTTTGCAGCCTGCTGAATACTTAGGAGCTCTCCAGAATGACTGAATTCTACAAACTGACTGAATTCCGCAGGTGGTGGCCATGATCCACGAGCAATCCTGGGATTTGCTCTTGTGATCACAATGTTTGAACATGAAAGGATCTGCCTGTTTTAACTCAATACAACCTGCTCTAGTGGAAGGTGTGCTGCTTATGGCAGAGATTTGGGACTGGATGATCTTTAAGGTACCTTCCAACCCAAGCCATTCAATGATTCTATGATTTCTGACAAAAAGCAGTAACTGAGTAAATTCTTTTCCCCCCCTAAAATGCGTTCTTCTTGAACTACACTGTCCCAAATCACTTCACTATTACTTGTAAGCCAGCTTGAAGTTTTCTTCAAAAGGACAACAAAGATTTTTTCACTTGGAACAAATGTCTCTTCATTTGGGCAGATATTGTTATTCCATGATTTCATGTTCCTTCCAAGCTGAAAAATAAACTTACTTAGAATTTTGCCACTACTAGCTTCCTGCATCATTTTTCTTCCCAAGCCATTGATGTCTCAAGAACATCTGCTTTGGCACATTTCAGTGATCTGGAGCTGCAGAGGTGCTGAGAATGAGAGAGATGTCCCCTGACATTATTCCAGCAAGCCAGGGATGCCAGACTGATGAAAGGGCTTTGGATTAGCACAATATCAGAAAGGTGGAATTGGTGAAACAAGTGCTGAGCTGGTAGGGCAGACACAGCCCCACCTCACTCCCACAATTTTTGCTTTTGTGATGTTTTTGACCTAAGGAATTCCTCTGCCATGACAGCAGGTGACCAGAAGGAAGAGGAGATGCACAAAAGCTTTAAATAAATCTTATGTGACTCTCTACTTTTAAAAGCCTAATGTTATAACAGGGCATCACTGATTCATAATCTTGGGTTTCCTGCATTAGGGAAATTATTTCTATAAATGGTTTTTTAAAAAAAAATGTTTTTTCATTCATGCCATCTTTCACATTGCATTGTCGTTGGGAGGGGTGAAAAAAGACTTCCTTTTGCACCTCTCCCTCTGATGAATTTTCTGTAACACTGAGAATTTGCCCACAATTTACTGAGCAGTGAACATAACAAATGTTTCTCGTAGTCATCTACATCAACATGTAAAAATTAGCAAGAAAGAAGCAAACAAATCAGCAATTTCATTTTTAGTTCTGTAATTTTTCAAAATAACCTTAAAAAAGGTAGAGTTCTAATGAAAACTATCTGCTTAACTCTAATCCTGGATCCTTCTTTATGTTCTACCCCTGCTGTGTTGTTCCCCCATTTAATTTATATGACACAATGCTCCATTAGTGACATTCCACAAGACTTTCAGTGGAAGACTGCATGTAAAAATGGGAAGGCTGCATGTTTTGGAAACAAAATGTAATTGTTAGGGCTTGTGATTTAAGGCTAATCACCATCAACATAAATTCAGGAAGGATCAGAGTTGCAACGGCAGGCAGGGGAGCCCTAAAAACTTAATCAGTGCAAATAGATCCCTGATTTTTCTCCACTCCTCAGGGGCTACCTGAGGACAGGGACTGCTCTTGGCACTGCTGGAAAACACACCAGGGTGAGCCAGGCAAAGAAACTTCCAGGATGTGCAGCAGACACAAAGGGGTTATTGACGGCGGGGTTCAATACAGGAAGCAGGTACAGATCATCTGGGCTTGGTACAGGATTTACTGTGGGGTGGAGCATGAGTTTTATGGGAATGTAGAACACGTTATGGGTTATCCAGATGGATGGAGTGAGTGTAAGGAGATGGAAAGGTCCAGAGTACTGGGGATGAGTGAGTGGGGGACAGCAAGGAAATCGCTGGGAAATCAAAAGGTGCAGAAAGGACCCGCTTTCAGCAGGGTCCTTCTCAGAGAGGAGTCTGGATGGCCCTGGATCCAATACCAGTCCCAGGCTTGGGCAGTGGTTGTACAAGTGTAATTGAGCTTTTATATGGCTTTGTCCCCCAGGATTAAGGATGGCAAATCAAATATATTTATATAAATAAAATTAATGGTTTATTTAGATTAATGATGATAATTATAATGATTAGACTACAGATCTTAATCAGAATTATTTACTACGCAGTATAGGCAGCTCTAACTACTGCTATAGTGCACTCTTTGTTGAAGCAATGATATTGAAGCTGGCAGAACTGCTTCTCAGTAGAGATTGATGTTACTCACCCATCTCAGTGCCTGTGGACAAACCTCTTTAGCTCAGCCTTCAGGGGTGACCTTGAGGGGTGTCCCCACGCCAAGGAAGAATCTCCACACATATGCCAAGAAAGAGCTGAAGATACCTCCTCTAAAATTTGGGACTGGGTTTTTATAGTGTGAAATGTTGGACAGTCAGTCAGATGCCCCAGGCTGTGCCAGCTCAGCAGCTTTAGATCAGTTGTCAGTGCTATCATTTGTTGGTTCCTCTGTCAGGAACTCAGGAATCATTGTTCTTCCCTTGTGTTTAACTTTGGGATGGATGGGTCAGGCTGGTCTCAGCATCCTTCAGCCCCAAAAGTGATCCCCATCTCCATTCCTCTGATCACTTGGCAAACAGGGAATTATCCAAGCTGTTTTGCTCCCATTTGCAGAGCATCCTGCTACACCATGCACATCCATCCCACAAGTGCACCCCAGTGCTAGGGAGTTACAGGTGAGGAACAGGACCAAGCCACCCGTGCTGTTAATGACAGGATGTGTTTGCAGCTCTAATGAGTTGTTGCATCTTTGCCAGGAAATGGAAAGCAGCAGAAGCTCAGAACACAGCAGGGATCTGCTGGTGCCTGCTTCAATGTCAAACTGCCCTGCTGGCACTCACAAGTTCCTTCTTGCAGCTCTGAAACCTGATTTTGGCTTAACAGAAAGTACACCCACAGAAGTGTGAAAAAACCTCAGGAAGCTGAGCTCCTGTCCACTCCTCAATCCAGATTCTCCAAATCCCTGCAATTCCTGTCTTATCAAGGACTGCCACAGGTCCCAGAGACTGCTATGGAAGTTCTCCTAGATTAAAGCAGTTCCTGGTGTTGCAGCCCTGCTGATGTCCTCCCCTGCCACAGAAGAGTTGAACATTAAAAAAGTAATCAGGCATCTTTCAGACATCTTTGCCAGGCCAGTTTATAACTTCCATTGCACTCACTCAGTTTTATGAAGGGAGTCTTTGAAATGACTCTGAGATTCTTTTACAATGGTAATCTCAAGACTATTAAGTGATTAATGTGATCACTTGGACAGAAAGTCAAAGTTTGCCAGGCAAAGTGACATAGAATGCTTGTAAGAGAGATTTCAGTTTTACAAAGGTGAATATTTATGTGCTGTCAGTGTTTAGAAACACACAGCTTTAAACATGGACAAAAATAACGTTAAAACATCTTTTGTAAATTGGTTCATTCCAGACTGGATGAGTAAAGAATTTTCAGTTAATAGATGTGAAGATAATCTTATCTAGTGCCATGATTCCTTCCTGAAAGGATTGGAACTATTTTGCTAGTTGCATTATTTGTTAGGAAGCAGATAAAGTTAAAAAATATGCTTTCTTCAAGCTGAAGCACGCTTCCACCCAGTCCTCACTACCATGTTTCTGTCAGACAGGGACATCCTCTGTAGGCTGGATTTACCTAGGAAGAAAACCAAGCAAAATCATGACACAAAAAGATCAATGGTTTCAGTAGAACTGTTTGGTTGGGTTCTTGTGAGATTTTTTGGGTGATTTTTCTTCCAGTTGTCTGCATCAATCCCTAAATAGGGCAGTTCAGTTCAACTTAAAAATCAGACATATTCTCACCTTTCCTGTTAAACCCTCAGATGCTGCTCTTGCAGAACACAGCCTTTGAGCTGCAATGCCACAGAACAATGACAAGCTATCTTCTCAAATGGTTTTGGGGATGAAACCTCTGGTACTTCATTAATGTTTTTACCTGAGGGTTCTAAAGTCGCATCTCTCAAAATTCTTTCTGTAAAGTCTCTTTGAAATTTTTAGCATAACGTGGGTGATTTGAAAGAATCCCTAGGAAAGTCTTGACAGTTAACTTCTCATGCATCTGTGACACATACTTTGAAAAATAAATTAACCTGTTGTCACTCTTGGAGAGGACAGTTTTTTAGAACAAAAGTTAGCTTTGGTAGTCAGTAAGCATAAACCTGTCCTTTTATGATTAAATTTAATTGCTGATAAATACAAAGAGAGAGAAAAACACATTCCCCCATTGGCAAACACTTACTAAACATGTAGACTGAGAGAGAAGTCTACAGTGCTAGAACACTTTTACCAGTAAAACCAACTATTTTGCCCCTTGACTCCTTTTGTTCTGCCTACTCAGAAAATATTTTAACCAGAAAACCAAACTCTTACTTTTTTCCTCAGGATTTTTATTTTTTCTTCCCTACGCTGAAATTCTTCAGATAGTTTAAGTGTTTCTCAGTCAAATATTCACCTGAGCTTTTTTCCTGTGCATTTAGTGAGAAATGCCTGGAGCTGAGCTGTACAGCTCTACTTTTTTAGGAGAAAAAGATCCACTGGCAAATTAAATTTGCTCTGACAAAGATTTCAAATATCAGTTTGCAGCAGCTACCAAGTACAGCTGAGAAGGAGGGTTTGTTTGGGTTGCTTTTTTACAAACTATAGTACTTTTGAATGTTTTCTGCAGCATCTGCAATACATTTCTCAGTAAGTCTTCTGAGTTTCAGATATGCACAACCCTCCTTAGGCTTTTTGTAGGAATTATCACATTACTTAAAAATACAAACAGAAACAGAGTGTTTGAATGTGCACTTAGGCTACCAGAGAAAGGGAATTAAAAGTAAATCTATTAGCTGATTCCTTTTGCTTCTGTAGTTCAGTCCTACCCTTTTTTTTTCTCTGCTAAAGATCTTCTCCAAAGCCTGTCCCAGTCAATAACAGCCTTTCCCTGGTTTCAGTGGACAATGCTTCAGCAGTTCAGAGTGTTGCTGATGCATTTACATTTTCTGAACTAAATTAGTTGCTCACACCTAATTTATTGCAGTCATGAAAACCCAACCACTTTCCAATTCTTGGCTTTTATAGATCAGCCAGCATTTGGGATTGAGAAGATAAAAGCTGCTAAAGAATCAATTGGCTGAACAAGTAGAATGTACGGAAAAAAACATAAGGAAAACTCAATGATGTACTGCATTAACATTAAACATCAATAAGAACAGGGAAGCAAAGCACAGGCAATTTTTTTTATACACAAGGAAAAGGGTAAATAGAACCCAAAGGCATGAGAGATCTGGGTTAGGTCCCTTAGCTCTGAAAACGAATAAAGGAACTCTAACACAATTTGGCTAAACCTTCTTTTTTTCCCCTGCTTGCATAAGAAAATAAAATTTATAAATTAAAAAGCTTCAGGGTTTCTTTTATATATTCCACATATTTTGACTGTATTCTATATCACCATATGAATTATTACAGGATACATACCCACCATCTTACTCATGCTCATTACTTTCAATTTGTGGCAAGACAAGCTCTCCTCCATCCCTTAATTAGCAGTAATGAGGTAATGGCAATGGCCATCTGCTCTGATTAAGGGAATCAGTGACAAGAGCTGCTTGTACTCACCTCGTGTTTGCTCAGTGCTCTGAGGTGCTGCATTGTAAGAGCCCTTCTCAGACAGAGAGTTCCACCTCTCCTGCTTGGAAACATCCAGCACAAAAGCTTTCCTAGGATTTGTGGCGTGCTCTCCCATTTCCAGGTTGGGATTAAAGGAATGGAGGAGGTGCTCAGCATCAAAACCACAGTGCCTTAGCTTGCCTTTCCATAGCTACTTCAGAAGCAAAACTCCAAACAAAGATTTCTTAAAAATCTTTGAAAATCCAGACATAAATCTCTCTGTGTATAGGTCTCAGTCTAAGAATGTTTCTCTTCTACGCCAGTGAGAAAAGATAAGACAAGGGAGCTTCCAAAGCCTTTCTCCAATTTTTCACATTCCTTTTCATTGTGGGCAGATATGAACAGCCTAAACCTGTTCGTAGTTTTGAGTGGTCACGTGAAGTTCAGCAAGGCCAGCTGCTGGTGCTGCACCTGGGTGGGGCAATCCCAGGCACAAATCCAGGCTGGGCAGAGAATGGATTTGGAGCAGCCCTGGCAGAAGGATTTGGGGGTGCTGTGGGTGAGAGCTGGACCTGCCCCAGCCCTGAACCCCCCTGCCCTGGGCTGAGCCCCAGTGTGGGCAGCAGGGAAGGGATTGGGATTCTGCCCCTCTGCTCTGCTCAGGTGAGANTTCACTTTAATTAATTATTTTTCAGTTATTTTAATATATATAAAAATTATATATATTTTAATTTATATATTATGCATGATTTAATTGTGTGAAGATTAATGTTTATATTTACATGTTTATATACAAATCACATTTAAATTGCACAAATTTTATCCTCAGTGAGAAAGGAGATACCTGTCAGGTACAACTGTTCAGGAAATGGAGGAGAAGTGTAAAATCTTCCTTTCTATCTCTCTTAGTGGCTTACAAAATGTTGAATACTTACTTTCTTTGTCTTACTTTCCATTCCCTGTTGAATTTGGATAACATTTAATTCCTCTATAAAGCACTGTGCTATTTATAGGAGGCAATACAACTTAGGAAGAACCTGTGAGGAAAACATGTAGTTGCATTTTTTTTGTGTATGTAGGCTTTGCACTTCTTCAGCATCCGGAATGCTGGAGAGACTGAAAGATGATGGGATCCCTGGAGAATCAAGGCATTATGTGAGTTGGTTTTGAATGTGCTTATTTGGGTGAAAAATGGGGTAAATAACCTTAATCATCTCCCTCAAAAAGTATAATTTCTTGGTGATTCTTGACTCTTGTTATACCAAGAGTAGAATAGCTACCAATTAATGCATCTCCAGTCACAATTTGGAACTTTCCAGTTACAGATTAGTAGATATCAAGACTCTGAACCCATATTTATAAATTTATTTATATGTATAAAAATATTACAAGATCTATAAAGAGTACAGAGAGGAATGGAATTTTTTTTTTTACTTTAGCAGAATAAGTACAACAGAAAAAATAAGACATGGCATTACCAACTGATTCATATTACATTATTCCAAGTGTTTTTCTCTGGACATTAACTCCTGTGGCCTGGGTTGCTGTTACTGCATATCAATTATTAATTCACCTTTCTTGACTGTAACCATTGAAGTCTCTGAATGACACATGTATAATACAAAGGCAACAATACTCAAATGGCACATTTGCTGCCTGTATTACATAAGAGAAATGAAGTTTAGGGACTGTGCACTGGAACTGTAACCAGCAATATTCTGCTCCATGTGAATGCAAAATCAGACCTCAAGACAGGGAAAATTCTTGGTTGTCCTATCTGTAAAATAGAAAAGTAGAAACCTTCCTCTTCAGTATTATTTCTTTCATATTTCACTAGGCTATGGAAAATTTGGGACACGTTTTATCTGTACAGACCACATTACAAGGTGGGATCAATGGAAATCATCTCCTACCATGGAAAATGGAATTCATAGAATGACTTGGGCTGGAAAGGACTTTAAAGATCATCTTAATCCTCCCTTCTGCCATGGACAGAGACACCTTCCACTATCCCAGGCTGCACCAAGCCCTGTCCAACCTGGCCTTGGACACTGCCAGAGACCACAGTTTCTCTGGGCAACCTCTACTTTTGTTTCAGTGTCCTCATCATAAAAAAATTTCTGTCTTGAATCCCGAGTAAATCTATCCCTTGTCTTTTGGTTTAAAACCATTGTCCCTTGTCCTGGCACTCCAGGCTCTGGTAAAAAGTCTTTCACCATCTTCCTTGAAGCCCCTTTGCACATCGAAAGGGGCAATAAAATCCCACTGGAATCTTTTGTTCTCCAAGCTAAGGAACCTCAATTAACTCAGACTTCCTAAAAATGAAAAAGGTGTTCTTGTCCTCTGACATCTGTGTGGCTCTCCTCTGGACTTGCCCTGGTAGTTCTGTTACTTCCCTTAATTAGTATCCACAGTACAATGTTATTTATAGATTTGAAGGAAGAACACACAAATATGAGTTCCATAACAGCCATGAGTTCCATATTTACTTCATTAACCATAGACAGCCTAAAAAGAAACCAGGATGTTTCCCTGTTCCAGCTCCAAACCCAGGAAATTTGGAGAAGCTGGTTCAAAAAAAAAGAGGTGTCTATGCTCACACAGAAAACATATGAAAGTGTAGTAAAATGTCAATTGCTGGTTCTGAGTTCTACTTTTTATTAATTTTATGGTTTCAAAGTTACTTTCAAAATACTCTTACTCATGTAATTTTTTGAAATCTACCACTGTAATGGAGTTAAATATAGAATGTGGCAACTTACACTGTTAATGTTACTGGCAAACCAAAGTTTCTAGGAGTTGCTGGACTTAATACCATCTTCTTGTCTGAGAAATATTTGTAACTGAAAAACTTACAATGCAAATCATTGGAACACCAGGTAGAGCAGATGCCAGGCTGAACTTTGAACAATCTGCAGAGAAACCTTGATATACAGCAAACTCTGTAATGAAACAAATGTTAGATGTTAATTCAGGTCACAAATAAAAGCTACTTGATAAAATTTAATGCCAAAGTTGAATTTTAAGGTGCTCTTAGGATGATTAATGCCTGGAAGAATATATGAGACTGTTCAGTGTTTTAGATGGCTCTTAAAAATGACATCAATACATGGAAACTACTTGAATTTCTCCATCTCCTACTCCTTCAGTACAAACCAGCCAGTTCAACTTTCTGCTTCTAACCTGATGTTTTATCTCTGTTGAGGTCTCAAACATGTTCATTGCTGAAGAGTTTGCACTTGTCCTAGATGAGATTTTTCTCTAGGAAGGGGGCTATAAAAATCTGGTCTTATGTTATAAATAACTCAAAACAGAAGGGTGCACTGAAAACTTCTCTGTTTTCATAACCATGTTAGCCAGCTTCTGTCCTCTTGCTCTAAAAACATCTACAAGGACAGAGAGTCGTCCATTTACCTTATTAAACAGGATGTGTTTTGGGCAGAATTCATAATTAGGAACCCATTTGAAAATTATTATCCTTCACATTGCTAAAAATGGACGTCAAACCACTGACACTTTGTCTTGTTGATAAATATTTATTTTTTAAGCAGTAGACATTGAACCCATTAACTGTACCAGAAGATGAAGATTGAATTATAGTTCTCTGGCAGCAATTAAGCTGGTGACTATTTTTGTATCCCTGTTGAACATTAGGCCAGGGGGTACATTTGTGAGCAAGATTTGTGCAGGTGAGGTCAGGATTTGACCCTGGAATATTTATTGTGCTAAAACAGGGAGGAATATGTTTATCAGATGATATTTCATTAGACTCTGTCTCCACAGAACATTTAAATTATGAACGCTCACGTGTTCCAGAGGTTACATATTTCACACAGCAAAAAAATTTTATTTCAGTGTGACATAAGAGCTTCCTCAAGTTACGCAACTGCAGAGTCTTTTGGAAAGAATAATAATTGGAAATACTAAATAGAAATATTTCTTAATGAAATGCTCATGGAAACAGGTCAGTATTCCAAGGTAGTCTTCATTTAAGGAAACCTCGCTCCTCCAGTATGACACAGAACCATAGAATCATTAAAATTGAAAAAGACCTTCAAGATCATCAAGTCCAACCTTATCAACATCAAGAACCCCAATCTTCAACTCATTGCAGAAAGTAGCAAAGCAAGAGACTGGTAACAGATTTACTTTTCCCCAACATATTTTATCTTCAAAGGAGAGAAAGAGTTCCCTGATGGTTTATCATTAAGAACATGCCAATTGTGAAATAATTCTTAATATGCTCTCTGAAATTCAGGCAGAAATAACAGTCCCTTGTGGAAGTGGGGAAAGCCAATCTGAAATCAAATAAACCCCAGTGAGCAAGTAAGAGAAATAAGTTTCTGATTCCACGTAGCTACAAGGCAAAAGGTGGCCTCAGAAAAAAGTTTGAATAAATTAATTAAAATAAACATCTTTCATATCCACCAGATAGATATCTGCTGACTTTGCTCTAGTATTCTCTTGGCAAAAACTTGAGTAATTAAGACCAAAAATAAGTATCATTTCCTCCTTTATTTGACATGTTGGTTTGAGCACTATGTTATTCACACAAGATGAAAACTAGAAACTAGATATTCAGTAAAAAGTAGAAGCAGGAATCAGGTCATGGGGTGGAATTGCTGCGAATTTAAAAATCAGCTTAGACAGAATGTCAGAACCTGTCTCTAAAACTGAGGTCCAAATCTTCCCCCTCCAGCTGCAGCTAAATGTGATGCACACCTAAATATCACCTGTATTTTGTGGGGGCTTATACTCAGGTTTCTACATCCATCAGCTCTGATCTAAATTCCTCTGCAAACTGGGCACAGGGCAGAGCTGTGCTGCTCATCTGCAGAGCCAGAGAACAGCTCGGGCAGGGAGAGACCTTAAAGATCATTTCATTGCACCCCTGCCATGGGCAGGGACACCTTCCACCAGCCCAGGCTGCTCCAAGCCCCATCCAGCCTGGCCTTGGACACTTCCAGGGATTCTATGAGTTAAATACATGCAGGAAAGGAGCATTACAGGCCTACAGAAACTGCAAAAGTGATTCACATTTTCGGAGAGTTTAAATTTCCCAAGTATTAATTAGAAAACTCCTGTGCTGATGTGACAGTGTTATTTCCTGTAGTGTGGTGTCCCACCGTAGAAATAATTCTGTGAATACAAACAACGAGATGTTGCAAGGCCTTGAAACAAAAATCTTGATTCTTTAGAACAAAACGTAAATTTAGGCAGTAGATGATGCCTTTTTTTCAAAGAATTTGACAGGAATTATTTTCATGTGTACAGACGAGATTTGTTTCTGTTGGTAAGAGAAGGACTTAATAAGAACATAGAGACTGAGTTTTCCTTTGGATTTTTTTGTTTTATAGAAAGGCATTTATTATTCTGAGAAAGGCACTTACTCTACAGTATTCCTGAATTGTCTGCACCATTAAAGCACAGTAATCTGCTGCAGTAAAATTCTATCAGGGTACCAAACACAGCAAGTGAAATGAAGCAGCTGCAACAGTGATCATCAGGATTTGTCCCCAGACAAAGGAGAAATAAGATAAACACAGAGAAATTAAGAAAAACTGATATAGATCACCCTGGCATGATTAGGAATGTGACATTTAGAGTAGAAAATTAGCATATTTGTGATGCTCCTTAACATGAAAATGAAAATATTGCATAATGGATTACCAAGATCTGACTTCACCAGTGGTCTGATGGTGCAGTTCACATGATGTTTTAGACATGAGGTGTTCTCTGTGATATTTTTATACTCAGATATATGAGCCGAATTAGTTTATTTGACAACTCATTTTCTTTAGGATTCTGTAAAGAAATAAGTGCTTGTTTGCTTTCATAACAAATGACAGTTATTATGAGTTTATTCACAGAGACTGTCGATGTTCCTTCAAGATAGTCATATGTGATTTTTAAAATTCAGGAAAAGCTTCAAAAATTTGTCAGTCTAAGATTAAAGCATTATTTGGAGTTCAGGAGAACAAAGCATTACAGGAGCTGATTCTCTCAGAGTTTGCAGAGACTTTTGATTTGTACTGCAAGGATCCTCATTAGGAGGCCAGACAGTTTTACCTCTGTGACAGACACGGTGCCAGAGAATCAGGGAATACTCAGAGAGTTTTCTGTCAGAGTCACAAATTTATAAATATCTTTATGGGTTTGCTGGTTAAGATGCAGAAACTAAAGATACAGAATGCTATTAATTTATATATTGCTGGTTAAGATGCAGAAACTAAAGATACAGAATGTTATTCATTTATATATTCTGAAAGGTGGAACAATCCTGGTACCAAAGTCTCCTGAAACCTCATTACAAGCCAGAAAAGATTTGCTTTTGCAGATTTGATATCTAAATGTGTAAAATTGAAATCTTGATCTAGGGAAGGGCAGATCTAAATTAAATGCACCCAGTAATACGTGCTTGCAAGGATCAGCACAATTGTATTGTCCACACTGTCTGGGTAGATATTAATATAATAAGAAAAATTTCCCTTAACTATTTACCATGGAGATGAGCAGTATTTGCACAGAGTTAAACTATTTCAAATTGATATTTCAGAGCACAAGTCTGATGAAGAGTGGCTGAGGGAGCTGGAAAGGGGCTCAGCCTGGAGCAAAGGAGGCTCAGGGGGGACCTTGTGGCTCTGCACAAGTCCCTGACAGGAGGGGGCTCAGGGGGGGTCGGGCTCTGCTCCCAGGGAACAGGGACAGGAGGAGAGGGAACGGCCTCAAGCTGTGCTAGGGAAGGGTCAGCTTGGATATTGGGAAAATTTGTTCACAGAAAGGATGTTCAGGAATTGGAACACACTGCCCAGGGCAGTGGTGGAGTCCCTGTCCTTGGAAGTGTTGAAAGAATGTGTGGCTGTGGCACTGGTTTAGCTGTGACTGTGCTGGTGGCACTGGGTTGATGTTTGGACTCTATGATCTTAGGGGGCTTTTCCAGCATTAATGATTCTGTGAATCTCTGATTCTTTGCTTAAACTCCGTTCTCATGCCAGATGAACATCCTGATTTTCACAAAAACCCCAAATCATGAAATCCAAACAATGCCTGCACATGCTTTCAGGGGCTTCATTGAAACCTTGAGGGATGAGCACCAGAAAAATTCCTGTCTCATGGTTTAGATGTTGCACACATGTCCCTGTCAGTATGTGCAGGCAAGGTCACTGTCTGGAATATCTCTGGAGTTTTGGTTCTGAATGGAGAATTCATCAGCGAAATGGGAGCTACAACACTGTGAGCACCTGTCCCATCCCACTGTAGAAGGGGGAGCTGGGGACAATTCTTTTTGAGAGATTTCTCAGACAAAAATAAAGCGTGAATGCAGCAATATTATGTCTGAGAACTGTTTATTGATAAAGAAGGGTAAGTGTTACTACCTAAGGGGGATAGAAAAGAGAGCAGAGAGGGGAAAAGGGAGACAGAGAGAGAGAGAGAGAGAGAAGGAGAGAGAAAAATGGTAGAGGTATCTAACAACTTTGATTTCTTAACGTTTGTGACATTGTGTAACAACAGAACTATACAATTCACATAAAAATTCAATATTCTGCATAGTCATTTTGGAAGCCTGCTGGACTTGTGTGCTGAGTCTAAATGTGTGTTGTGTCTACTTAACTTTAAACCCATTTGTAAAGAAGGGATCCTGTCTTCACACTTTGGTCCAGCCAGCTGTTCTACCTCCAGAACCTAACAATAACAATAATAACCTTATTAACACTGCAATACAAGTGAACAGGTTCTCAGCCCTCCTGGAGCCAGGAACCTAACAAAGACACCAGAATGAGGGAACAATCCACCTGGAATTATTCCCACCCCTACTAACCCATACTGTTTTCCTTCTGATTTCCTAAAGGGTCCAACATCATCAACTTGCCAGGTCTCCCATAGTCCTTGTCCTTCTCTCAGATGCAGTGCAGTGTAGAATCAGGGGTTCAAACTTGTTCACTCACAGACAAGGTGTTGGAAGGTGTTGGCACCAAATATTTGTCAGATTTTTCACGGAATTACAAAGTCACGATTCAGATCTTCACAATTCCTTTCTCTGAAAAGCAGGTACTGGGATGAATTTAATTTAAAAACTGTAGCAACTCCTGCCAATGTTGAAGCCTGAGAAAACATATTTCTTGCTGATTTCTAGAAATTAATCTTCACTATCAAGCCCAATGTTAGTAACCTTGTATATATTTATATAAATATTTGTTGAGTCAGGCTCACTTAAGCTATTTCCTCATGTATTTCTCTCATAAATCCTCATTTGCCCTTGTGTACTGTAGGAGAATAAAGATGAAGTGAAAATGTACTTTGTCCTCAGAGCGTTCAGACAGTTTTCTGTAAGGGTTATGAATAATTCTCTGATATTCACATTACATTGAATTTAACTAAATTTATTCCAGGCATGGAAAGTTTATGCTGCTGTTTCTCAAACTTAACGTGAAAATACTTCACCGTTATTAGAAATTTGGTAACACTTCAACAGCAATCTGCTTATTTTATTGGATGTAAGGAACATTTTTTCTCTAAACAGTGGTTGTGTTCTCTTCTGAAGGAAGTATTTAGTAAAGTCAGTTTGTGTAAAAAATGCTCCTCAAACTGGATTTAGCAGTTATGGGTTCTGTTGACATAATCATTTTTACTTTTATTTTCTTGTGTAAAGGGGACAGAGACTCCATTCTCTGCCTCGTATTTTTAAAGGCCAAGAACAACAATACATCCATAGACTAAGATTATTAATCTCAGTTAAAGTTCTCCTTGGAATAAAATCTCAGATTCTTACCAGGAGTATTTTTTGAGACATCAAAAAAAAAAAAAAAAATAGGATTTTCAAAATCTTTTTGCAATTCTGTTTGGGTGCTGTGAGTCCACAAAACCATAGTAAGGAATGGATCCCTTGTTGTGTCAAAACAAAGGCTTTGAATTGCTCTAATTTCTCCCCTGAGATGTGCCAAGGCACTGATTCTGGTGAGCTCTCCAATTGCAACAGTCTCAAAGGAAAACATATCCAAAGAAACTCAAGGAAAAACAAAAGAAAAAAAAGAGAGAAAAGGAGAAAAAGAGAAAAAAAGAAAAAAGGAAAGAAAAGAAAAAAAGAAAAAAAGAAAAAAAGAAAAGAGAAGAGAAGGAAAGAAAAGGAAAGAAAAGGAAAGAAAAGAAAAAAGAAAAGAAAAGAAAAGAAAAGAAAAGAAAAGAAAAGAAAAGAAAAGAAAAGAAAAGAAAAGAAAAAGGAAAAGAAAACTATGTCTTTTACTGTTCTCTAGGAAAAAAGAAGAGGCTCCAGCATATTAAATAAAGATATTCCCATGGATTTGGGACAGGTGAAGGTGCCATCCTGCTTCCATCTCAGTTTTTTAAAATTTTTGACCCAACACCCTTTACATCCTCTCTTTTGTTTTTCTTACTCATTTTCATTTTTTCTTTCTTCCTGAGCTATCTTGTGGTGTATATATAACACAATTTAAAAGAACTGTCAGGTTTCTTGAATAAACAGGCACAGCAGCAATGAAAAATAATAAAAAACCTGTGAGAAATCTGATGAATTTTGTATTCTGTGCAAAACAAGCTCCAATTTTATCCTGTTTTTTATCAGATTCATATCTAGACACCACTAAGAAGGAAAGAGCATTCAGGAAGAGCATTTCTGCTTAGCTGCAGAGAAAATTTAAAAATACATTTTTTTATTTATATAAAACTTAAAAAAGCTGTCAGACTAAATACATTTTTATTCATGTGAATATATAAAGGTTAAAGTGAGTGATGAATACATTAAATACACATTATATTGCTCACAGAAAAGGAAACAGAACTCAGAAGTTTAATGCTGTATTTCAAGTTGAGGCTTTTGCTTTACTTGCTTGTTTATGAGCTTTTTCCCAAATCCCCTCTCCTCTGCACAGCTCCCAGTGCAATTAATTAAAAGAATGCAAATTCCAGCAAACCAAAAACCGCCAGTAACCAAAAAAGGGAGTAGAATAAATCAAACTGTTCCTCTGGAATTCTTTTAAAATTTTTTCTTCAGATTTGAAAGGTTGGGGACATGTGGACAAGTGCTGAATAGCTCATACCTGTGAAATATAAAGCAGCCATTTGTAGGAAAGCCTGAAACAAATTTCAACAGGTCAATGAAAGTTAAATTCAAAGTCCTAAACTGACTTTTTTACTCCTGAGAGGAGAAACAGCTCTTTAATCTCCCCTTTTATATAGTGGATAACTAATTAGATGGTAATAATTAAGCAGAGCTGCAAAATAAGCAGTTTATAAATCCCAATAACATGTATTCCTTTTCTAATTTTTCCTTCACTCCATGCAGTTATGAGGCATTTTGATTAATTCAACACGAAAAGGGGACAGGATTTCAGTATTTCTTGTGCACATAACTATTTGGGAGATAGTAAAATAAATACAAACAAAATCACCCAAAAATTGAACACCTGACTCATAAACCACAGGTTTCCTTAGACCCACGATAAGATTGAATAATAATTGTCTATTCCACATTGCTTATTTTTATAGGATACAAGAAAAATGAATTTATGGCTAATTTTATTCCGTAGTTTTTCTTTATTTCTCAAAATTCTGGGTTACAGGTGCTGGGGCAGTGACAAGGCCTAGAACTCCCAGTCCAGACTTTGGCAGGCAGGGCTGTCCTGTTTAACATGCACGGCGTGTGCTCCCAGCAGGGTCGTTGCTTCTATAAGCACCATCTTAATTACTGTCTTTATGCTGATGACATCCAAATATAATAGGTGTATCAAACAGCTCCTGATGACTTAGATAAATCTGTCTCTAGTCTGGAAAGATACTTACGAGACGTTAAGTGTGGAGTGTCTGCTAACACTTGGTGCTTAAACCAGAATTGATTTTATTTGGCCCACTGCCTGCTAAATAGCAGCACCTCATTTGTGGTACCACTGGCTGGAAATAGAAAATTGCCTCCTTGCTGAATAATTTTGGTGTTATATTTGACCCTGAAATTTGTTCTGAGGCCACGTTGTTAAGTCTTCATATTTACACATCAGGAATTTAGCAAGGTTAAGGACATTGCTGGTTCAGCAGGATCCACGGCTCTTGATTTATGGCCCACCACAGCGAGGTTGGAATGCCATAATTCATTGTTTGCAGGCTTCCCTGAGCTGTTTGTTGTACACACTGGAGCTGTACAGCATCCAACACCTCCGACACTCGCTAGAAATCACCTACAAGAGAATTTCTGGGGAGTTTGTGGCTGACTGTCACAAGGATTCCGAGGTGCTGCCCCACGTCTAGGAATTATTCCATTCAGAAATCAGCTGGTTTAGAAAGCAGAGGTAGATGATGACACCTAAATATCTAAAGCAGAGTCATTACAGATCATTGGATAATTTTTTTGGTAAATGAATTTGTATAAATTTCCCATTTTCCCTGTGAATTCTCCCAGAACCCTCTATTCTTTTCTAGAATATGATTTTACTTAGTTTGAGGAGTTGCTTACTTAATAGGTTATTTAATTCCTTCCAAGATCTTTCACTTATGCTGATAGGAATTGCTAAACCACTTGAACTATTACTTGGGAAAGCATTTATTTTATCTGGCTTTGAGCTCAGTATTTGACCTGAGCCTCCTTCAGTTTTGTAAGCCCCCATGATTTTAGGAAATAAGCAATGCAGTTGAAGAATGATCAGCTGATATCTAGCCTTGAAATTCAGGAGAGATGAAGATGGATGGTGATCCTCAGCGTCTTTATTTATCCCATAATGACCATGGAGATAAATTATATGATGTTAAACTTACCAACAGGCAAAGTTTAGGAGGTTAGAAGCCAATGTTGCTTCAGTAACAGTGTAATTAAATACAAATACTTGTTCAGTACAAGACTGAAACTACACATAACCTGTTTTTTAAAATTTGTTTGATGCTGTTTTAGCAGTGCTCTGTATTCTGTTGCCTTTCTCAGTGCCATGTGCCTCTCTCAAAGCACAATGTTCTAGGCTCAGGTCTGTCAGATTTGGTGTTTGCTCCACATGAGTTTATCAATGCCTTCTTTAGCTCTTTCATTTCCAGTTGCTGTCATTCTGGAGTGCCCCAGGTTGCCTCAGTCAGTTTTCCATAGAAAAACAAAGCTCTCCTGGGGACACTCCTTTCTAACTGTAGACATCTTGGTCCCAAGAGGAGTGTTTCTGTATATACATAAATATATAAAGAAATAGGTTTGTGTGTAAAATTTCTTAGTCTGAATTTCCCAACCCAAAGGAGCTTTGAAAAATGAACCCTATTGACCTACAGATTGTATTGCTGTTTAGGGTAATTTCCAGACTGGGAAACTGGCCCAACCTCTGACTCCAGTGTGCTCTAACCCTTTAAGGACACTGTCTCCTGTTACATGGTTGGTACCATGTGTGGAAAGGCCCCCAACAGATTCCTGAGTTTGCAAAGTGGGTCATGCAGTCAAGTGGAAGAACATAGCCCTTGGATACTCTGGAGATGTTCTGTCGGGATGATTACTCTGAAAGTGCTTCCAATTACAAAGATTGCTTCCCCCAAAGGAAAAGAGACTTTGATGTTATTGAGTTATCTCAAAACAGTTGGAGATACAATAAAATCCTGTCAGAAACCAGCATCAACACGTGGCATTGGCACATCGGGTCTCAAGACAACATTTACCAAGAACCAGATAAGCCCGAGGCTTCTTCTTCCTTAATTAAACTTAATTAGGTTGTCTTTCTGAAGTTTTTTCACTTGGGAATGATTGAAGCCATTGGAATAGCGAGTGGAATTTCCACTGAGCGGTTTTTGGAAGAACTGCACTTCCAGCAGGTGGGTAAAGCTCTTTCCAGATCCAGTGTCGTTGTCCAAGTCCTTTCGGCGGCGCTGACCGCCAGGAGCTCAGCACCCTGCAGCGCCACAGCAGCGCAGCCCTGAGCCCGCTCTCAGCACAGCCCAGCAAACCCACGCCAGGGAGCCGAGAGCAGCAAAGGGAAGGCTCTGGGTCTGGGAATAACAGACACGTGAAACAAAGTGTCTGGGCATCCCAGCTCCCGGAAAGACCCGGGGCTCCTTCAGCATCAGACTTTTATTGACAGCTGAGCAACCAACGGGAGAGGGGCTGAGGGGAGGAACAAGGGAGGGGAAAA
>VZTZ01016828.1:41204-88994 GCA_013400955.1 Drymodes brunneopygia
GGTTATAGAAACATGGATTGTTCACACAAAATCTATGAGAACCTTTGCTACCAGCTATAAACACAGCACTCTAGAAAAATCAGGGCGATACCCTGGGTCTCCTCCACCAGGGCCCTTTCTGGGGGTTGGGATTCTCCTGATGTCCAGTGGCCAATTCCCTGCCCTGGGGCTCTTCTCGAGCCTCGGGGGCGCTTCTACGGCCGCCACACACCAGGACTTTATGTAGATGGAGGGGGCTTTGGGGAAGTCTTGCACTTCCACATTTCCTTGTGAACATGAACAAAGCAAAACCAAATTGTCTCACTAAAAAAATCAACTCTCAAAGAATTTTTTACCATCCCAGTGTGTCTGTTGTTGACGGAAGGACTGTTCTGATAATTAAACTTTTACAGTTGACATGCTAATTTCTGATACTCGGGCAGCATTCATGCATATTCAAAAAGGGGTTTGTTTTTGCACACCTCCTGATTGCCACCTCTCAATAAACATCAGATTGTTTCCATTATCAGTTCACAATACCTTTCCTTGATGGTAAAAGTCTTTTATTTGCCTAAATGGAAATGAGAATGCAATTATGGATATTTATAACTATGCATAATACAAATTTTATCAGACAATCATGGGAATGCAGTGGTGAATTCTGTGTTCTGCCAGTCCATGTTATGCCTTGCTAAAACTGCCAGTCTTCTACCCCTGTACATTTGTCTAGTAAAATGGTAACTCCAGCATTGGACATTTTAGGGAGCAATTGCTGTGATTATTGAAAGGTAAATGATTTACACAATAGCCATCAGTACTGAGTGCATAGCATTTATATGATTAAACAATCTTTAAGTAACTTTATTATTTATTATTTTTCTCTTTCTAATTTTACTCATTTGAACTAAGTGCAGCATTAAGAAAGTACTTCCTGTAGGTTTTATCTGATTATCTGAATAATTGCATTTTATAACACAATGTGGATATCAGGTTTGGTTGTTTGTAGCTTTTAGGACAGGGATATAAACTCCCAGAATCAAAATAATACACACAACGGGAATAGGAAAATTTTATATATTTGAGAAAATGCTTTTCTCAGTGTTTCACAAGGAATTGCAGGGTTATTAATGACAAAACTTTTATGTTTAAAAGATAAACTGCATGATGTAATTTGTATTGCCTTTTTTTTTTTCTTTCGGTAATGTGTTTAAGAAAAGAAACAGGAAAAACAAATAAGATTTGGTCATTTTCCTGCACAAAAATTATAAGTTTATTTTCTATCCTGCAGAATACATTTGGAATGGCTCTAATATTTTTTAAACAAAGTTTTTGGCACAGATCTGAACTGA
This sequence comes from Drymodes brunneopygia, assembly GCA_013400955.1. Taxonomy (NCBI): domain Eukaryota; kingdom Metazoa; phylum Chordata; class Aves; order Passeriformes; family Petroicidae; genus Drymodes; species Drymodes brunneopygia. The sequence goes on from VZTZ01016828.1 coordinate 42,533, forward strand.
ATAAAACAGTCAAAGGAGGAATTGATCACAGATAACCTCTAGGATTTTGTTACCAATTTTTCCTTTCGACTCTGTGATATCTTTCTGCTGTTGTTTTTTTCACTTTCATTCTGTAAGATTTGACAACTTCCCCCTTTGATGACTAAGTACAAACTCTATGCAGTTTTCTATTTACTGCTGTATAGAAAGAGACCTTCCCCCTTCTTTTTCTGTCTATTTTGAGCACCTTGCTTAGTCAGAAGTACAAATAAAATTATGTGTCAGAGAAGATCTGGGAGAGAAAGTGGTCTCACCAGTTAATGGTAGCAATGTTAAACAAAGAAAAATAAAAATCTGCTCAAGGTACCAACTGTTTCTAGAAGGTATTTTTGTCCATGAAATGTTATAGGTAAAATAATTAAAGGGTGAATGGTTTGTGTTCTATTATCTTGTAGCAAAAATCAGTATCTGGGAATCATTAGATGAATAATGCTTTTGTTTGCAGGGAGAGAAAACAACTTTGCCTTCTCATTTCCCTCAGTGGGAGGAGCTCATTTTCAGCACCTCTGTAGGAAAGGTCATAACCTAACTGAATTTGTCCATATAGCAATTAATAACCTGTGACTACATAGCAATTAATAGCCTCCAAGCTTTCAAGCTTTGCTCTGTTTTCAAGCACTAGGGTCACATTTTATTCAAACTCAGATATTTTCTCACTACACCTAAGAGACAGTTGTCTGTGTCTACCCCTGCCACCTATTCCCAAATTCAGTGTTTCATGGTACTGCAATACTCTTCAGTAACTGCAGCTTCAATACTGAAAGATAAAAACGAAATATCTACGACCATAGTTATTGCTCATTCCCACAACTCTTCTCTCCTCTCCACCTCTTTTGAACTCAACTCTCCCCCCTGCTTGGAGCCTCACCATTTCACATTTTATATTTGAATGATGAAATACCAGAAGCAATTTCACACACAATTTCCTTGCATTTGTACTCATTATTGTTTTTTCTAGAAAACACTCGTGTAGTTTCCAAGTAGGGAGGGCAGTGGCATAGAAGCAGCCAAACTCTTCCTTCTCAGTGGTTCCTGGAGTCACGACAAGAGGCAAATCAGCACAAGCTGAAACACAGAAAATTCCACTTAAAAATAAGGAAAATTTCAGGTTGGGTTGTTTTTTTCCTTTTAATTTGTGAGAGTGTTTGAATATAGAAAAAGGTTATCCAGAAAGGTTGTGGAATCAGTGGGAGGGTTGGTCCAGATGGTGTCCAGAGGTTCTTTCAAACTCGTGTCTTCTAAGGTTCTGGAACATAGATGATGTTTTTCAGCATTAAGTAAACTTACAGTTTAAAAGACTTCAAAATGCCTATGAAATTTTCTCTATTAAAAAGCATATGAAGCATATGAAACATATGAAAGTATGCTAATATATTAAAATAAACCCCAAACAAGCAAACCAAAGGTTCTGAGATTCTTTTAGCTTGCACTTTGCTGGGATGTCCTTTATCCTGCTCCCTTCTGATATAAAACCAGTCCAATTATTGCAACTCCCCACCACAACTCACATGCCTAAAAAGTGCTTTTGGAGTTAGTATTTCAATTTGGCAGCTACCAAATGTCATGGGGGTTTAATTTAAATATAGGGAACCATAAAGACTGCACCAAGCTGTAGTTGAGTGTGATTTTCCACAGTTACATGTCCTTATGGAAAATTCCTTGCCCATGGCAGGAGGTGGAACAAGCTGATACATAAGGTCTCTTCCAACCCAAACCACTCCGTGATTTTCTGATTCTTACAGAGTTAAGGCTAACTTGTACTTCAGGGAACCCATCATTTGTTCTTTTTCAGAACCAGGTTTCACTTCCTGCATTGTCATTCAGCTTCCATCTCCTAATACAACGCAACCTTTCAGAGGTCTCTGACTGAACTCATCCTGTTCAAGTTCAAAACATTTTATTGTCATGGGTTGCTGTGTCACTTTGATTTGCATTAGGAAATGTTTACAAGAACTATACCAGCCCTTCAAGTTCTTACTATATCAAGAGTGACTAAAATTAAGTGTTGTTCAGTGGCAGATGAGATATACATAGATATATATATATAAATGTTAACACTATTTATTCAAGATGGATACACTCTTAGCTCAAGCCTTTAATTTCAATTTCACATAGGTTTTGGCAGGACACCAGAGTTGTTTGAATTCAACAGCATACTTACATTGACTATGATGGATAATCATTAAAAATGCAAAAGATTCATAGATTCATCCCAAATAGCCCAATAATTCATGAACCTCAGTTTATGAAGGCTTCAATGGCCTTTAACAGTGTTATTCTTTTTATTTTCTTTTTATGTCTTCCGGAATGCAAGAGTTTGGTGGCAAACAAAAGACTTTGAACACATTTTCCTCAAGTTGACAGGTAGGCAATGTAATACCTGATTCAGAGCTTGAACTGGCACTGCAAGTTCTCTTCTTCAAATCTGGTGTGTAAGTTGGAATTGGTTTCCAACACATCTGGGAAATGATGATGATGATGATAACTTCAGATAATCTTCAAAATGACAAAACCACACAGATTGGTTCCCTTTAGACCAGTGCAATATAATAGGAAATGCCAGATACTCATCTGGTTGAGTTCCAAGCTTCCATTATTTGAGTAATTAGACCTGATAATTTTATCCCATTTTCCTTGGATTTGTAATTTTTTCCTCTTTCCACCTGATTTCTGTTTATATTTTGGTTCACAAGGTGAATAACCCAGGAATACTCATTGTATACCCATCTCAGAAAGACACAGAAATGAGTTTTCTCTGTATTTTCTTTAATCCTGATTTTTAGACCAGACTTTATCAGTGCACTTAATGCATCTGTTCAGATCTAGGGAAATTGGGGATAAGGAAAGGTGAACATGAGTTTGGAATGGAGAGCTGGACTCTTTTTGTGTTGGAACCAGGGGAATGAGGAGTGGTTTTGTGACACCTCCTAAGGAGAACAACTTATCTCTCTGAATATTGCTCTGTAATTTGCTTGCAACAGAATCTGCAGATTTGCCTTTCTGGATTCAGACATATACAAATTAGCTAGAAAAGAAACTGGAAACAAAACGGGGAAATGATAAATCTACTGATAAACAGATGCTGCGTTGGGTGGCTTTTACCCTGTCTTTTAAAATCAGTTTGCAGTTAGACTTAGTAAACAGCATATGCTTGTTGATATAATAGTAGAAGTAGTCCAGATTTCTAAGATTTCTCTGTGGCATAGTTATTGATTAACTTGCAGAAAGCCAAAGGCTCTTCAGCTCTAAAGATATATAGCAATGCTATTTATGCATATATATAAGAAATGAGAAAGCTGGAAAAAATGTAATTTTACTACCTTACAAAAAAAGAAAAAGGAAAACAAATAGAAAAAGTAAAAAGCAAAAGAAAAGAAAAAAAATGAAAAAGAAAAAGTGAATTCTGGTCCTTAATATCGTAAATATGTCAAGATCCCTCTTTTATTAAAAGCTCAACCAAGGGGAAATTTCTATCAGTCATGTATATTACTGTGATGCCTTAGAGGAAACTGGAGGGGTATGAAGCAAATGTCACACTTTTGCAAAAGGGTGAGAGAGAAACAATCTATCTGTCAATCTTCAACCAGTTACTTCGATGCTGATCACAGGAAAAAGGACTGAAATAATGGAATACATGGTATAAAAAAATTAATGAGTAGTTCCATCATCAATGTCAATCCTGCAGTTTTGTGTAACACAGCTCCTACCCAGAATAACACACAGTAATACTTCGGGTGTGTTAGTCTGAATATTTCTCAGCTTTATGCCTCAGATTGTAAATAAGCTTGTTTAATTTGTTCAAATATCAAAACTTTCCCGCTGCCTGCAGGAATGTGTAAAGGTAGGAGGTACAGCCTCAAAAGATGCTGCTGGGTTGTCCTTATGGTGGAGAGAGTGGGATCCTTTCCTGCTGGCACTTCACCAAAGGTCACCTGGATCAGGGCTGAGCAGAAACTGCAGGGAGGGGATGGACAGGTCAGGGAAGTTGTTTGGGAAGTGCCAGTGCTGAGCTCAAAGCCATAATGTAACTTTGTAGAAACTGCCATGTCTCCCTGCTTTTGCAGGGGTCTATGATTTGTAACAGTGTAAATGTAGTTTCCCATGCTTTTTCTGTAAACATGGTCCTTATTTTTCTTAACCGGCCGGGATTGTTTTGCACTTGTAGAATTGTTTTTCATTCCTTTCTCTGGGGTGGAAAAAGATGATTGACCATGTCTCTATCCTGTAAACTTTCAGAGGTGTTAACCCTTTTCACCAATCCTTGATTGTCTTTGGTAACATATAAAAATAGGAAAATAAAGAAGGGCGACCTTTTGGTCAGTGCTACCTGGAGATTCAGCTACTGCTCTGAGACCCACGCGTTTCTTCTGTTACCAGCTGTGCAACAGTGCCACATGAGGGGAAAAAAACCAGAGGTCTGAGCTGTGGGATCACAGAATCATGGAATCATCAACATTGGAAAAACCCTTCCAGATCATCAAGTCCAACCTTTGACCACGTGCACCCATGCCCACTAAACCACAACACCAAGTGCCATGTCTACATGTGGTTTGGACACCTCCAGGGATGGGGACTCCAACACCTCCCTGGGCAGCCCCTGCCAAGGCCTGGCCACCCTTTCCATGGAGAAATTCCTCCTGGTGTCCACCCTGAGCCGCCCCTGGCCCAGCCTGAGGCCGTTCCCTCTCCTCCTGTCCCTGTTCCCTGGGAGCAGAGCCCGACCCCCCCTGAGCCCCCTCCTGTCAGGGACTTGTGCAGAGCCACAAGGTCCCCCCTGAGCCTCCTTTGCTCCAGCCTGAGCCCCTTTCCCAGCTCCCTCCGCTGCTCCTGGGGCTCCAACCCTTGCCCCAGCTCCATCCCCTTCCCTGGACATGCTCCAGCCCCTCAGTGCAGAACTCCTGAAGACTGGGCCATAATTGTTCAGAAACCAGAATTCTGTCATTTAGTTTACAGGTACCTCTACAGGGACTACTTCACGTTCTATAAATATGAGCCATAAAACTGGAGTATACAAACCATTTCTGAACTTCAGAATATTTGAAATTTAGAAGAAAATGATAGCAAAATTCATTGGATGAATATTGAAACATGCTCTGTCAAGTGGCTGCCAAAGATTAACTACTACAAGAAAGAAATAAAGAACCAATCCATGGAAGTGAAAGTTTCCCATATCTCCAGGCTAACAAACCACTTTCCTTAATAAAGTATATTTTCTGCAGGCTTTAGTCTCACTCTTGAGTGAGTGTCACAAATGACATTAAATTTGATGACTGTAATGTTAAAAACTCAACAAAATGTGAAATACCATTTCCATGGGAAATGTCAGGCACAGATGTGATCCTCATCCACTACCAGGGAAAAAACCTTCAAAATAAGAGCTTAGAGGCTCTTGTTTTATTGAGCAATCAAAATTATATTTTTACTTGTAGGTAAAAACTCCACAACAATTAAAATAATTCGATAAATTTCAAGAATAAACTTTATTTTTTAATTAATGAAATGGTTGAGTACTTTTTTGTCTTTTATAAAACCAAACTGTCAAAAGAGCCTATTTTCCCCAGATATATGTGATGCTTTTACAATGTGGATTTTCAGCTGTTTTTTAGCCTTTTATAGATATCAGTAATTACATTTTTGCTTTAGGCCTGACTATGTGCTTAAATATTATTTCATTATTATGAAAGTAAGGTATGTTCATATATTAAATATTCTGAGTATTTATAGGATTTTTGGATGGAAATTCTTATTATATAAAGTTAAGATTTTCTGTAATTTTCATAAAAATGAAAACATGTTTGCAGAAATTAAGTATAGAGTCACTGTAGATAAATGCAATGCCTTCCAGAATTTAAACATCCACTTGCCTATGTATTTACTTAATTAGGGTGTTTGGGCTGTTACTTGTGTTTTGTGGTTTTGTTTTGGTATTTTTCAGAAAATAGAATTTACCTGTGTAATTTCCAGTGTTCTATCCATAATAACTTGGGATCATTTGAGAAAGATTTATTATTTCCTATGTTATTCTCTTAGCAATGATGGAAATTATACTTATTTTTTCTCATGGCTAGAAAGTTCTATATGTCTCAACAAAAATAATATAATGAAAGGGTTTTTTTCTCATCTCTGAGCCACTTTTAGTTTAGCCAGTCAGGACCATGATATGACAGAAGATTCAGGCTTCAACTTTATCATTGATAAACTCATTTTCTGGGAAAAAAAATTCAGTTTTGCCATAAAGTTGCAAATATGTTTGCTGTTCCTGTAGAAAACTCAGCATTTAGGGGTTATTAAAATTAATTAGTCCTAAAGTGGTTTACCCAAGTGCAAAGCAGTTTTTGGTGGTGTATTTTATATCTAGCTGTATATTCCAATTGAGAATTACAGTATTTTTAGTTTCAAGAACCCACAACATAAAGGAAGATTAGATCCTGTTGGCACATTTTATTTCAATGAGTATCTTAGTTTTGTAATTATACATGAAAATGAGACAAAAACAAAGTGAAAGCATTGTAAACTCACAAAAACCTCTCTGTTTTAATAAAAATTTTATGTTGAATCCCAAGAAGTGTCCAAGGCCAGGCTGGACAAGGCTTGGAGCACCCTGGGCTAGTGGAAGGTGTCCCTGCCCATGGCAGAGGGTGGTGCTGGGTGGGCTTTAAGGTCTCTTCCAACTCCAAGCATTCTGTGATAATTTACAAATCTATTAATACATTCATCAAGCTTCCAGTTACATCTTGCCATGATTTGGGCCTCTTGAACTTCTCTGCTGACCTCCCCACTTTCCTGCTGGGATGGCTTGTTTCTTCCAAAGCATTTCCCCCATTTAAACAAAGAAAAAAATATTTTATTATCATGTAAGTGCTAAATAAATCTGACAGAGTTCATTATTATTGAAAGACATCACCATGGTGCTTAAAAAATGCCATTAAAGTTATAATTTCACACTTGCAATATAATGCAGCAAATTAAAGAAAAATAATTCCACTTTCTTGTTTTTACACAAAATCCATGCTGGACCTATATTAAAATATACATGTATATATTTTTTTCTATGTTTGCCACATGGTCTGATTGGTGGAATTCTTCCCAGGAAAAAAAAATACAGTAAGGGAGAAAAGAAATAAAATAAATTTTAAAAGGACTATACAAGATCCTAGTTTGCATTTGCAATTTCAATAAATAATTTTAATTAAAGAAGGATTATTTGCAGGTTAATTAAAGAGTTGTTATTTGGCTTCCCTTAGCATCTTCCCTTAGCATTTGCAGCATGCAAATTATTTGCAGACAAGCTATATAATAGAAAAGCAAGCCTCGCCTCCTAAAAATGTGTATCAGGCAAAACAGTCCTGTGATTCAGATTTGCTGTGAAGACCTGGATATCCTAATAATAGTTAGTTGGATTATCTTTAATAAAGCCAGTATTTCCTATCAGGATAATATTAGTTGACACACAGTTTTACACATCTCAGAGTTCACTAGAGTGTAGTCTAGAAAAGTGTGCTTCTTTTTAAATTTCTAACTCCTTTTTGCAGTGGTTCATCTTTTTGCAGTATTGAAAATGATTTATTACAAGAATTACACGTAAAGCATTTTATAGACCTGATTCTTTGATAGTTTTATGCTGACTGAGGAATGATAAGATTGCAGGGCAGGATGTGGCTAAAGAAATGCAATCCTTGTCATCAACACGTCAGCACAAAACCAGCTTGGCTTTGAGAATGCAGAGTGAATTTGAAATAAATGCAAATATGTTGGTATTTGTGAATGGCCACACTCTTATGCTGGGACTGTAAATAAGAGGAGGCCGTGTCTAAGGCAGCCTTAGGAGTGGGTGCATTAAAGCCATTCCAGTGTTGCTGGGGCATGGGGTATCCAACACCCCAGGGCAGCTACAGCCAGCCCAGAGCCACAGCCTGCGCTGTGCTCACCCACTCCTGAAAGGGAAAGGGCACAGGGAACACAGAAACAAACAACCAAACAAATGAAGTCAAAGGCTTTCTTAAGAGGACAAAGCCAAATAATAATAAAAAAGACTGACACTAGACACAGCAGGAAGAGGGCAAAGGGGTTGTGAAGCCTTTGCGTGTCTGTACATGCTAAGATGATTTTCAGCCCTCTCAGGCTGGTACACTTAATTCTTTTTCTATTTGTTATTCTATTGGCAACCAAGCTCCTACACCATGCATTTGTCAGCACTGAATTGCATTTGCTTCATGTCAAAAAACCATCCATAAAGGCTTGCTGCTGCTTTTTTGTTGTCATTTTTTGCCACAGCTCTGAACGTTGGAGCATTGAGTGTGCAGGGAATATGGGAACAAGTCTGGGGATGTTTTAAAGTTTCACCAAAGGGAGGAATGTTGCTTTTGACTTTATTAAAGAGGGATTTATGTGGGGAATTTCTGGGAAGTTGGCTTGTTGAACCTTTTTTGCTTTCCTGGAAAATTTTGCCCTTTCCAGTATTTCTCCAAAATAGAAAGGACTACCCACAAAGTGGGTATCCTTAACTTCCTTAAAGCTCCTTTTGCCTCAGAGGATTCTACCTATGCAGAGCAGCACTTCCTGTTATTATCATGTTACTGAGATTTAGTAGAAGGTGCTTTTAGTTCTGGATTTGAAAAAGAACAGGAATTTGCATGACTCCAAATCCTGTCAGGCCACCAGACATCTTCTGTGAAAGTTTGCTAACAGTTCTAAGAACAAGCTGGTCCTTCATAGAGAAGAATCAAGACAGTGAATAAAATCCTGCCCTAACTGCTGCCAAGAAGAGTTTGGTTTCTGTCTTCAACAGGCTCCAATTTTATCCTCATATTTTTTTCATAGGAAAAAATACTGTATTTTTTCATTACTGAATGACAAGAGGTTTATTTATTGTGTGTGGAGCTAAGCTGGTGTTTCAGTCCAGGCTTAGCAATGATCAGAACTCCCTGAGAAAATAAAGTAGCAATAATAGGCCATTACTCAGAGCCACTGAAACTACCCCATATTCAGGAATCAACAGTGAGTTAACTTCCATGAAACCACTCCCATCAGCCTAATGCCCATAAAAAAGCTAATTCCAGGATCTCCTTGTGGCCTTGTAGAGTCGATGTCCAAAAGCTTGAGAGAGCCTTTGATACTAAGTAACTTGATCCTGGATATTCCTTCTGTCTTCAGGTGAAACTTGGTGTTCAGAAACCGTCGAGAATCAAGGAAACTCCTGTTTTCTCTGTAAGAACTATGAGAAACACATCAGTGTGTGTCTTCTACATTATGCACTGTAAATTCCAGCAGCCCATTTAGCAAGCTCATAGTGATTAGCTCAGAAGTTGATTCTCCTTGTGCAAAAACAGGTAAAATCAATCAATTATGTAATTGGGATGCTGGAGTTGATGCAGCCATCAAATGGAAATACCACACTCCTCAAAAGATTGCATCATAGTACAAGAAAAAAATATTTTAGAATTAAACAGAGTCCTTTAATCTTCACAAAACAGCCCCAGCTTTTCAGGTGCTCTGAGAATATCTAAGCAGACAGTTTAATAAATTAGACTTAACAAATCTTTTTTATGAAAATGAGTTGGAGATATTCTGTCAGAAGGTTTCCAGATAGCTTTTTTTTATCTCTGTATTTCCTATACATTTGTGTTGTCTTTAAGAATTAAGAATTTTTTTCCCTATCTGAATGTATGGAGAAAAGAAATATTGATTTTAATAACTATATTACTTGAAAGCATGCCCACATTCAATTACTAAAATCAGATTCCCTACCTACCCTGAGCAGACAGTAACAACATGACTCAGTTCTAAGAAGCAACAGAAATACCTAATGAAACCTAAGTTTAGTTTTTATTGAAATTATTGCAAATATTTGGTCACGCATTCAGTAGATGAATTTATATAAATACACATACCCCCAGAATGTATGTAGGAATCATAGCAGCTAAGAGTGGTTTGGGTTGGAAAGGACCTTTCAGGATAATCTCATTCCAAAACCAGGAGCTGCCCATGGGCAGGGACACTTTCCACTGTCCCAGGTTGCTCTGAGCTCCATCCAGCCTGGCCTTGGACACTGCCAGGGATGGAGAAGCCCTGTGGCTGTCTTCTCTGGGCAGCCTCTGCCAGGGTCTCCCCATTGTCATAATAAAAAATGTGGTCTGTACAAAACCAAATTTACCTTCTTTGGGGTCAAAAGAGTTGCCCCAGTCTTGTCACTACAGGCCCGGAGCTGGATATAGATATGTAGAACATATAAAATTACATGGAAGCAAATGCATGCCAGAGAAAGAATTTGTGGTCTGTATCAATATCTATATATTTTATATGTAATAAAAATAGACAGGACATGTTTTCTTTGTGATTATGGCAGTTAAAGAAAACCTTCTGTGCTCTCGTCTGGGAGAAAATGTGGTAAGTAAAATGTTAAGTTTTAAAAGACATACAAGTAAAATGTAGGAAATAAACACCTGTCTCCCCTGTAACACACAGTACCAGCATTTCTAAAGCTCCCTAGGCTGAAAGGAGTTTTGAAGTGCCTTTTTCTTCCCTAGGTTATTAATTAATGAGATATAAGCATTTCTCAGACTGCCTGAGTAGTGTTTTCTTCATTCCTGCACATCACACATCTTAGAAAATATATGCAATACTTGCATGAACAATATTTGCAGTAGTAACTGTGCTTGTACAGTGTGGGATCCTGAAGTCCACACCTTCAAAGGTGATGGTGTACCTAACCTCCACAAAAATCCCAGTGAAATCAGTCATGGTCTCTCACAGTAGATATTTTGAATGTATGGGGCTGTAAAAAAGGGATTGATCTACTGCACTCATGAATTAATCTCCAGGTAACAATTATTTAGATTTAAACTCTATGAAATGGAGGATTTCTTTAATTTTTCCCCTAAAATAAAGCAAATATATGTAAGAAGGTGGTGATTCACACTGCAAGTGGCATTTCTAGAAGCTCCCATCATTAGCACTAAAAATGCTTTACCATCTGTCTCCTTCCCTCTTCACTCATTTGTTTTGCTGTCTGCAGTCACGTTATTTACTTTTTGAAGAAAGAGCAAAGTTGGCATAAGGAATGCAGAGATCCTTGTTCTGCAAACACTCTCCCCCTTCTGCCTCCTGTCCCCTGAGTGAGCTGCTTTTGCATGGAATCACATGCTCTGATAATGCAGACCATCAGTACTGACACAGGCTAAATATAACTCAAACACCAGATTGCATCTCCTGTCAAAGAGTTCAATAACTAGTAAGTGAAAACTCTTCATTTTCATTTTGTCCAATTCCAGCTTAGTATTAAAAAAAAAAAAAGAGAAAAAAATTCAAACAAAACTCCCAAAACAAATCCTACAAAATAAAAGCCAAAAATCAGCAACGTAAAAATACTGATGGCTTTTATGCTTTTTCCATTTGTTTGTCCTGCTTTCATGGACACATTTCTTCAGAACTTCCTGGGGCATCTTCCTCTGAGCAGGTCCTTCAATAACACCCACATTAAAACTGCTGCAGAGTGAAAAAACATGTTGCAAGCACATATAAACAACCCACAGTTACTACTGTGGAAGTAAGAACTTGCTGAACTAAATAGAAGATGTGTCATATTGGCATAAGCAGCTTCAGAAATTAAGTGAATCAAATCAGAAATGTATGGATTTGTGGGTTCAAACCAAAATGAAACATTCCATTGTTAGCAAGATAGTTTGCCTTATGTGAATATTAACATTTGGTTGCAAGCTTTGGCTTCATCAGAGTCTGTACACTCAGGTATGATGAGCAATAAGAACACTGGGAGTGTAAGAAATACTCTTTACTTGGCTCCTTAAATGGCACTGAAAAAGAGCCATTATGAGAGTTATAATATTGAAAATGGAAGATGTGTGCATGTGTAACACACAGAGAAACACACACAGGAATGGTAAATTGGCAGGAAATACGGTCATTTCTCACAATGGAACAGATTAGTTTTGGCTTGTATATTTATTAACTAGAATATTCACAAATGTCTTTAATTGCCTGTTCAATATCTTGCTAAAATTGCAGCCCATGGAATCCTGTTCAAACAGGACTTCAGCCTTCCTGACTCATCTGCCTACAACAAAACAAGGTTCTTTCCCCCTCTCCAGATTTCAGACTGTCGCCCACATCCAGGTTTTGGTTATTTCATCTGTCCACAGTGAGTCAGCAATGAACTTGGTATTTTAAACACAGTTGCATCCATGTTGGGGTGGAATTCAGCAGCCATCTGGTACTTGGAAAAGGAAGATGTTAGCAGTGCTGAGACAAATCAAGAAAAAATAAAAATAAATATTTTAAAATAGTCCTTTTTTTTCTGGTGTAAGTTTCTCTCTTAGAATGGTGAATCAGAATGCTTGGTTATAGAATAAACAGTTGTAAACAAACTGCAATTTGTATCAGTGTTCAGACGGGAAACTTAGATGAAGACAAAACTTGGTATCAGTTTCAAACCTGCAAGCAATTTGCCAGAAACATGAGTAAAACAAACAAAACCCTCCCCCTCTAAGCCCCTGGTCTGAAAGGAAACCTCCTGATCAGCCTTTAACACAGAAACATGACCATGGCATCAAGGATAATGTTTTCCTCTGGTAAAGCAATCCATTTGGGAATCAGCAGAGCAGCCGTGGTGAATATGCAGTGATTGATGAGGATCTGTGCTTGGAGTGTGCTAATGAACAGCAATCCACTAGTGCAAACATGCAATTTCTCAGTCATTACCTGAACATTAACATTGGATTTCATATCTTGTCAACATCGAGTGCAAACTAACTCAGAGCTGGAGAAAACATCCTTTGGAGATTCCTCAGTAGGAAAAATAGCCAAAATCTTAGAAGAATGTAAAAGGGCACATGAGTTCACTACCGACGAGCTGCTCTGCTGAGGCTTCTGGTAGTGAACTCCTTTTTTTGGCAGGACAGCCTGACCTGTGTCTGCCTTCTGCGTGATGCCTGAACCATATTTCTGTGCCCGGGCCTCTCTTAACCTCTGCAAATGACAATTTCTTTAGAGTCTCTGTAAAGCAAAAGTGACAGAATTAAAAAATACTATCTAAAGCCAGCAGATATTGAAAATCTGAAGATATTTACTCTAAGACTCTTTATGCCTCGGAAATAATCCTAGCAGCAAGGGAAGTGAGTAACAGATGGGATTACAAACACTAAAATTCATCTGCTGACAATAGATGTGCATAATAAATACTGAAAAGATTTTATGAACAGTGAAGATCTTGCAGTCTATAGCACAGAATAAAAATAGCAATAAGAATCCTGAATACTTTCTTTCTGGTGCCATCATGCAACTACAGAATCCCTGAGTGGTTTGAGTTGAAAGGGACCTTAAACTTCATCCAGTGCCGCTCCTGCCATGGGCAGGGACACCTCCCACTGTCCCAGGTTGCTCCAAGCCCCATCTGACCTGGCCTTGGGCACTTCCAGGGATCCAGGGGCAGCCACAGCTTCTCTGGGCACCCTGTGCCAGGGCCTCAACACTCACAAAGGGAACAATTCCTTCCCAATATCCCATCTATACCTACTCTCTTTTCGAAGACATTTCCCCCTGTCTTCCATAAATAAATATTTCCTCATCATTATGAATATGCTCTGTTTCCTCGGTGTCAGGGTTGTGATCTTTACTGATTCAATAACAGTAATTTACACATACAAGTGATTGTTATTGCAAGTCATTATTTCAAATATGAACAAGGTTTGAAAGCTTGGGAATGAGTGACTGAAGCACTTCGTGTCTTCAAATAATGAAATTTTAGGTGTCAAAACACAAGTTTTTAGGATATGAATGCTGAGAGAAGTAGCACTACTATCACATCTATCACAAGGAAAGGAAGTATAAAAGGAAATAACCATTTATGTCTGGTTTTATCTGGTTTTATCTGGTTTTAAGATTTCAGTGGATCCAAGAATTAAAATTTGGACTGTTATGGAATGATTAGAACTCTGGAGAAAAATTTCTTTATAAGGTACAAATTTGCGAACAGTAATACCACAGGAATATTTTAATTTTTGGAGAAATTTACTGTTTTGGGTCTTTGCTTCACTCAGTTTCTAATGCTCACCTGGATTTTCAGTGAATGCTTTTCAAAATCAATCCTCATTTGCTGGTGTCTGTCAGTAACAATTAAACCCCTAGAGCAGTGATCCCTAGAATGATTTATATTTCCCCTAAAAATCAAGAAGAATAGCTGGTGTTTTTCAGCTTTATGATTCTTTTTATGCTACTTCCCCCCTTTTTAGGCTAATTTTGTTGTGATGCAAAACCTGCCTTTTAGGCTGTAATTGTCATTAGTGAATGTCTGTAGTCTTCTGGATTTCCAAACCAAAAATGCAAATTTAAAGAGCATGATTAAGCATATTCTTTCCAAATACACCATCATTAATTGCTGAATAGAGATTTTACAAATAGAATTAAATGCTCTGTTTAGCTGTCTGTATTTGGAGAAAACATCTCTCAGCTTAGAATTATTTTGGGGCAGTTATTAAATACATTATTGCAACAATATTATGTGAAGAATCAGTAACAGAGTTAAAATCATAACTATTGTTGTCATATGACAACAGTTTTTCAAATGGATCACCGCAGCCATGGAACAAAGATCTTTATTTTAAGCAAAAGACATGTGGGAAAAAGAGGAGGGAATCTCCTCAAAACTTGTGTTTTGACACCAAAAATGTCATTATTTGAAGACACAATGTGTTTCAGTCACTCGTTCCCAAGCTTTCAAACCTTGTTCGTATTTGAAACAATGACTTGCAATAACAATCACATGTATTAGTAAATTACTGTTATTGAATCAGTAAAGATCACAACCCTGACACTGAGGAAACAGAGGATGATAATGATGAGGAAATATTTATTTATGAATGTTGGTGGGGGGAATGTCTTCAAAGACAGAGTAGGTGTAGATGGAATGTTGGGATGGAATCTTTCAATCCTTCCCTGTGAGGGTGGGCAGGCCCTGGCACAGGGTGCCCAGAGAAGCTGTGGCTGCCCCTGGATCCCTGGAAGTGTCCAAGGCTGGGCTGGACAAGGCTTGCAGCAAGCTGGGCTAGTGGGAGGTGTCCCTGCCCATGGCAGGGAGAGGCACTGGATGGGCTTTAAGGTCCTTCCCAACTCAAACCACTCAGGGATTCTGGGATTCCCTGACTCAGCCCCTTAGCACTGGATTGGTGCTGGAGGTGCTCAGCACCTGCCTCAGTGGGCTGCAGGTCCCCTTTGCCTGAGTTCAGGAGGATTTTCCCTTTTCCTTTGGAACACCCTGGCAAACACGGAGCCTTTCAGCCCACACCGTTCCCCTCTGGGCCAGCACCAAGGGATTCACAGCCTCGCAAGGCTGGGCTGCCACCCCATGTGCTGCAGCTCCTGCCAGGCCTGCTCAGGGAGCCCAGGCAGCTCTGCACACATCTCCTGGCAATTGCTCATTTGGGAGCAAGCAGGAGCCTGACACTGCCAACACAAACCAAGCACCTGCTTTGCTAGGAACCCCAAGGACAGGCAGTGTCCAGCGTGGCGCCCGGTGGGATCCTGCAGATTCCAGCTGGACAATGAGTGTTGCCAAGCACGTGTCCTCTCAGGCTCCTTGTCCCAGGAGATTTTCAGCGAGGCAGCAAGAGCTGCATTTGCAAATGCATTTTAGTGCTGCAGCACCTCTGGGGGCTCCTGACACAGCCAGTGGGATCCAATGTCCTGGCAGGACCAGGGCCACTCCTCACTCCGGAGCTCTTTGAGGAGAGCCATGGCTGCTGGCCCTGCCCACTGCCCGAGATGTCCCATCTGGCCGGGCAATGGTCTGGGGGAGCAGCCGGGGCTGTGCGGGGCTGCTGCCCGGCTCTCTGGCCCTGCTGCGGGAGCTGTCGCCCTGCTGCTGCCCTGCTGCTGGCCGGGTCGCTGGATCGCAGCCCTCACCCTGCTCAGGATATAAAATGATAAAGAATTGTGAAAAATGTTACAAAGAAATCCAAGAGCATCATTTTTTGGAGTCTTTTGAGTGTGATAATCGCACACTCACCAGAGAATTCCCTTCTAAACTCAGCTTACAGAAGCCACTGGAAAATACAGAGGCTCTTGCCCATGGAACATGTGCAACACCAAGTTTAGGATCAAGACCTCTGTGGTGTCTGGGTTCATTGGGAAAAAGGGTTTTCCTTCCACCATAGTTAAGAATTCCATCATTTGCCCCTTTTTAATGCAGAGTAAACCACAGGAGAACTCACACAGTTCAGGAGTCAAAGGAAAAATTCCAGAGATGAGCTGTTGGAATACAATTTCAAAAATGGCTTAAGTGTTCACAGAGCTCCAATGGAAACTGGGAAATTACAAGAGGAAATTATGGTGAATTCTCCAATTTAGAAGGGTAGGTTTAAATGGGCAATCGGGAAGAAATTGTTCTCTGTGAGGGTGGTGAGGCCCTGGCACAGGGTGCCCAGAGTCTGCCCCCAGATCCCCCATGAGATATTACTAAAACCACAATTTTAGATTCACTGGAATGAGTCAGAGTTTCATAGAATCACGTTGCTGTGATTTGGCATCAAATATATCTAAGTTAACACAGATGCTTTCTTGAGCAAGAAACTTCACTCACAATTTGGATCATGGTTGATTTCTGGTTTTGTAAAGGTTTTCCAAACTATTTGAATTCAAGTTCCAGTATAACTAGCAGGAGGGGATTTCAAAGAAATAGCAGTGAGGTATATGATGTATGAGTGTGTGGAATCCTTCTTCCATGGGGCATTTCCCAAGATCAAGGAAACCCCTGGCTTGCTTGAGGAAAAAAAAACAACGAAAAAACCCCAAAAATGGCAGAAGAGGGAAAGAAAAGCAAGGAAAATGCAATCTGGATTTATTTCTTTCTTGGAGTACTAAGAACAACAGAAAGTCCTCAAATTGCTAAAGCTGCTGGAGAAACATTTAAGCATGAATAAACCCCTGTATTTTAAGGACCCTGAATTCACCTTTGTTGGATTTCAGATGGTTCCTTTGCCACTTCTCCAGCCTGTCCAGGTCCTCCTGAAAGGCAGCACTATTCTTCCTTCAGCACCTCCAAAGATAATGACAATTCTCAAGACTCTTTTGGGCTACATTAGAAGGTCATTTAACATTTTGCTTCAGAAAAAGGATGATGAAACAGG
The DNA here is from genome assembly GCA_013400955.1 of Drymodes brunneopygia. NCBI lineage: Eukaryota > Metazoa > Chordata > Aves > Passeriformes > Petroicidae > Drymodes > Drymodes brunneopygia. Next base: position 59,707 of record VZTZ01016828.1, read on the forward strand.
AGGAAGAGAAGATGTTTAAATATCACTTCAGGCTTTAACAGAAATACCCATGTAGAAAATGGTACAGCAAGTCTTTCCAACAGGCTTTATTCCCACCCCACAGCCTACAGCAAAGTGAAATACGTCAGCAATGACAAAAACATAATGCAGAGTGGAGATCTGTGAGTTAAAGAATACTGTGTGAAGAAAAGATAATGCATCATACACATGGGAGAAAAAACACTGCTTGAAATTAAAAAGGGAAGGTGAAGTCAGAAATCAAAATTACCGTGAAATATTGTCAACAAAAGGAAAATATTTAATTTTCTGGTTGCAAAGAGACAGCTGAGAACTTTACCTGCAAGTAGTTCCATACCCAGATTCAAACTCCAGTTAAATTTTCCTGCAGGTTTTTAGTGGCACTTTGTCACAAGGAGTAGGAACTGTGTGAGATTCCCAATGTCTGTCTGGAACAAGAAAGGAAACATCCCAGATAAAGCAGATGAAAAGGACACTGAATTAAAAGCAACATATTTATAGTATTTATAAATACATAGCAATGGATGATTAGAAAAATAATTACCTAACAATTTTGGTAAATTCCTTTAGTAATGTGACTTTAAAAACCTGAGAAACTTTGCATTTTATAGTTTGGCTGTTTTTGTACTTTCATTCAAAAGCAACTATTTAAAAAAGTTAGAATACAAATTATATAATACCTGGAATTAGCATTTGGCAATTAATAGTTTGAGATGGTCGATAATTTTTTAAATTACTTTCAGTCCTCAGAATAATTCTACTGTAGTTTGAACAAAATTGATCTTTTTCTGATGTGGTGTCTGAAAAAAAAATCTATCAGATATTCTTCCATGCCAGAGATGAGGAATTTTTACTCCTTAGAAGTTATGATTTTTCAGGAAAAATTTCCTAATGGTGCTTCTTTCAAAGGAATTGTTTTTCCATTGTGTGAAATGATAGAGGAGACAGCAGGCTTGACATTCCTTCTGTTTCATTCATTTTTCAATTTCATTATGTTTGAAGACTAAAAGAGTTCCATGTAATAAATAGTTCAGATATCTATTATTATTATTATTATTATTATTATTGTTATTATTTTCATGGAATCATGGAATATCCTGAATTGGAAGGGACTCACAGAGATTGCTGAGTCCAACTTTTGGCCCTACACAGAACCCAAACAATCCCACCCTATGCCATTTTAATCTATATCTTGGAAATCAAATAAGATCCTGTGTGAGTGTTAATCTGAAATTAACACATGTTTTTAGTAAAACATTAAAAAGAGCTCAGCTATATGTCCACAAGGGAAAAAGTTCTTTGGCTTAAGAGGTTTAATGAATGATTGTTGCTCTTTTTAACAAGATACATAGAAGGGAAAAAGCATGTTTATTTTTAAATGCATAATTTATAGAAAACATTTCTTTTGCTCACTTCTTCTCACTGCTGTTTGCAGATCTTTATGGTATTTGTTGCAGTAAATTCGTCAGGCATGTAGGTACATACTGTGACAAATTGCACAAGTTTTGCACCTAGATCTTGCACCTGGTGAACAAGATCTAGGAGTTTCTTGTTAAAGAAAAAACATTCGAGAAAACTCACCTTTTTCTAAATTTCTGGTGGTATTTGTCAAAGTGAAAAGAATTCACAGTAGAAGCATGGCAGGTGTAGTCTTAACATTTTCTGAATTAACCCAAACTTTTCCAGTAACCTGTTAAAAGTGAATGCAGAACAGGACTTCTTAAGTTGCAAAAAGCTACTAACAAATTTAAAAAAAAATAAATTCTATCCTGGAATATATTCAGTTGCATAAATCAATCTATTGCCTTTCTTTATTTTGGACAATAATGTCACTCCAGAGCCTGGGATTCGCCATTGACAAATCCTGTAAAACCTCAATTAAATTCAAAAATTTTAAAGCAATTTAAAAAAATTTAAAAACAAATTTACAAAACCCCAAAAACTACAAGTAAAAAAAAGGTGAGAGTTGAAGATGCAGAAAGATAAGGAGGCAGTATATTAAGGAGGGCCAGCAGCTGGACCTTGATGATCCTGGTGGATCTCTTCCAAGTCGGAATATTCTGTGATTCTGTGATTCTGTGAAGGAATGATCTTTATGCCCTTTTATGAAACTAAACTACATGAAACTAAAACTGAAACATCTCTTTTGGCACATATCTGTTATGCCCATTTAGGATCATTTTCCACCACCTTTCCTAAAGCCCAGCTCTGTGAGGCCTGAGAACATCAAGCTGTAAAGGCAAAGGATGGTGACTAACAAGTTACCATTCTTCCCTATTTAAACCTGCTCCCTTCACTTTGTGGTTCTGGGGCAAATTAATGAGGTTGTACTACCTTGTGACATCTAAGACTTTGTCTTTTGTGTCATTGCCTCTATTCTTGGGACCTTTTTATGTATTTCTTTCAGCTGCTTTATACCTGGTTCTCTTTCCCCTAAAAACCTGGACTACCCCTTCACAAGAGCTGTTTATCCAGTCCTGAGGACTCTGCAGGGAACTGAGCATATCTGGGGCTTACACGGGATCTCAGAAGAGCTCATTGCAAATGTACAAACTATTATTCCACACTACTGTGCAAATATTAATAACAGGAGCTCTGTGACATTCAAATGTCGCACAGACAGTTGGTGGTAAAGGAATGTTCAAGCAAATGAGTAATCTGAGATTGTGATCCCGCATAGTTCTAATTATAAAACAGCCTTATTATTTTCTGTAACATTTTATGATATAATAGTATTTGGAAAGTGACTGTATTAAGAGCGTGACATTTACTGAAGTGAATAAGCTTTTCACATGTGAAGTAATTTCACTGCAGGTTATTGTGCAAAACAGAAACTTCAGAAGCACTGATCAGTTAATTCTTTGATGCACTGCCAATTTAGAGTTATTTTCTTAATTTATGATCTTTCTACATTGGTATCTGTATTCAAATGAGAAATGAAATACACAGCACCTTTCTATGACCTCATGTTTTGTCCCCTTGACAATATGGTCTGAAGTGGGTTTTGGTTCTTTAGCACCATTTTGCTTGGTCTGTGTTACAAATGGTTTGCCAGGCCATGGACATTCATGTCCCTCAGCCTTGTCTGTACTTTGTAGGACTGCAAGGAGTCTCTACATGAAGTTTGAGAGAATTTTTTGTGCAGTTGGGGTAAGTTGATCTTGATGAGCTGCCAGACACCCACCAGGTACTTTCTTACTCTTTCCCCTCCCCACCAACAGCACAGGGTGAGAAAATAAGGTGAAAAAGTTCATGAGTCAAGATAAAGACATGGAGATCATTTGCCAATGTCCATCATGGACAAAAAATCATAGAATCATGGAATGGTTTGGGTTGGAAGGGACCTCAAAGCCCATCCAGTGCCACCCCTGCCATGGGCAGGGACACCTCCCACTAACCCACTAACCCAGGTTGCTCCAAGCCCTGTCCAGCCTGGCCTTGGACACTTGCAGGGATCCAAGGGCAGCCACAGCTTCTCTGGGCACCCTGTGCCAGGGCCTCACCACCCTCACAGGGAACAATTCCATCCCATTATCTAAGCTAAATCTGCTTTCTTTCAGCTTATTACCAAATAAAAATAGTTGGATGGTGAGAAACAGATAAAAACTAAATTACCTTCCTCCCCCACACCCTTTCCCAGGCTTGACTTCACTCCTTCCCTCTGCCTCCTACCCCCAAGGGGTTCAGGGGTGGTGGGAACAGAAGTTTCAGTTGGGCTGTGACAGCTCCTCTCTGCCAGCCCTTCCTCCTCATGCTTTTCCCTTGCTCAAGCATGGTCTTTTCCATGGCCGGCAGTCCTGTTGGATAAACCTGCTCCAAGCTGGGCTTTTCACAGGCTACAATTTCTTTGCAGCTGTCAACAGTTGAACTTGTGTTTTCTGAAAGACATAAAACACAGAAATGTCTTGCACAGATTGATGCAGTTGCAGTTGGACAGACAATCATTGTAGCTCCCTTCCAGTTGAGCCATTCTTATTCTGCTCCAGAAGCTGTGCTTCTACTTCTTAATTTTTGAAAGTAAATTTCTGGAATGCTTACTCACAATAAATAACATTTTGATGTCTACTGTGTGGAGAAACCAGAGTTGCACTGGGTTATTGCTCTCCATAACTCCCTGACAGGAAGGGGCAGCCAGGGCAGGGTCGAGCTCTGCTCCCAGGGAACAGGGACAGGAGAATGGGAAATGTCCTCAAGCTGTGCCAGGGAAGGTTCAGGTTGGATATCAGGAAAAGTATTTTCACTGAAGAGTGGTCAGGCATTGGAAGGGGCTGCCTAGGGAGGTGGTGGAGTTCCCATCCCTGGATGTGTTCAAGGAATGACTGGGTGTGGCACTACATGAAGTGTTTTCCTGGGCATGATGGGATTTGATCAGAAGTTGGACTTGGCCATCTTGGAGATCTTTTCCAGCCTTAATGATCTTGTGATTCTGTGATTCCATGAAGTCACACACAAACCAAGAACACACTTGTTTCTCCTGAAAAGCAGAGAGATTTCCTAAGTTGTTTCTACTGGTTTCAGTAAAGTTCCATTCTATTCAGGTTCTTTTTCTCTTCTGATAATTTTAAATTCTAATTTCCCATGGAAGTAGGAATCTAACCTATCTGCAGGGCTAATATAGCTATACCATATTACAAGTACTGACTGCCTTTTCTCTCTTGATTACAAATGCAATCAGGTCATAATCACTGTTTCCTACTCAACCTCCTACTCTAAGTCCTCCTTCACTGGCAGCTTTTTCTGGATTTTTCAATTAATCATTGATATTATATTTGCAGCTTGCATCAAGAATATTGCAACAGTGCTACTCCTTATATGAGACCTTATTTTGAAATCAGTTATCAAAGATGTATAAAAAATTAATAACTGTATTTCACAGCTATTTGAATATCAAAATCAAATTAAAAGAAAAATCCAAAGACTACTATTTCTTCATCCAACATTTCCATATTCATGAGAAAATATTTCAAAATCATATTGGATTCAGTGTTATTCTAACTCCTTGCAGTGCCAGTTGGAGAGCAAATGTTTCTACCACACTTTATATCATTAAAAGCAATAATTCTGGTAATTAAGTACCTGAGAGCCTCACAACTGTGAATATATTTATTATATTCCATATTATTTCTTTTGAGGGAAAATGTGTACTGCTATCTTTCCTCCTAGAATGAACCAGACATGTCGAATAAGAAGGAACCCAACGATCCTGTGGATGACTGAGGGCAGGATTCCCCTGTCCTGGGACAAGCATTGAGCACTTGACATTGCTTTTTTCAGCAGTAAATAATTGAAGCAGTCAGGCAAGTTGATTTGAGTGTTTTTAACTAAACTTTTTATTTAAACATTTATTTAGTGGCTAAAAAAGCTCCCCTCTGCAGAAGCTCCCTTTTACTAACTTCAGGTATTACTCTCGACCCAACTGTTTTGCTTCCATTTGTTTGGTCTTTTCTCTGGGATGTTTTAATCTTAGCTCCAACTGCTGGCCATTGATAGATTCTTATCCATGTTATCCATGGCCACTTTGTGCCACAGAATGACCCTTCTCATACTCTTCTACTTTGAAAAACAAAATAAAACCCAAAGCAATTAACAAAACACACACACACACACACGAAAGCCTGACTGAAAATTAAAATTGCAACAAAACATTCGCAAGACATACGAGGTTGCTCCTACTCCATTAATTAAATCGTAACAGAGGGATGATAACACTGCCTTCTTTGCTCCAGAAATATCCACAGCAGGAGGCACTGAAGGGAAAAATAGACAGAGGAACTCTACAACTGTGAGAGAGATAAAATTCCATGGTAGTACTGGTTTGTTCTTGCAGTGATTCCATCAAAACTTGGCTCACATCAAACAAATCCAATTAATGAAATTTAACCAGTAATAAATCTGAAAGAATTATACAACATGTTTCATTTGAGTCAGTTGATCAGGAAATAACAAATTATCATAACTGGAATATTTGTGCTTTCCAATGACATCAAATCAATCATTCCTCAGACAATTCTAGAGATTTTGCAAAGCACAGATGCACTTGAGAGGAGGAATATCCTTGTTGCTCTGCAGGTTAAAACAATTGTGAGAGGAACTGATTCCTGAGTCTTCTCATGGATTTAAAAGATATCTTTTATTTTATTTTGGTTTTTTCTCCCCAAATGCCACGTCTGTTCAGAATCTCTACACATATTTCCTTGGACTTTGTGGACTGTGGAATTTTTTTTACTAAAAATGTATGATATTTACTAGATTTGCTTTAAAATTATATTTAACTTCTGTGGAGCAGTTAAGAAACCAGTTATCAGGTGAACTATTTAGTCATGGTGCTTATGTTCATTTTAGACTGGATTTAGAAGGAAAAGGTCAGGGAGTCATGCAGTAAACACACAGCTAATTGATCACTGAATTCCTTAAAAAAATTAATCTCTTTTTTTCACATGAAATCCTATAGAAAAATGCATTGGATTGTGTTCATTGGAGACTTAATTGGCTTTTTCATACACAGCATACAGGGCAATGTTCTTACCTCTAGAGAATACTTGCAAACTGCATCAGAGTTGGAAAAAGATACATTTTAAAATATTTCTAATGGAGCAAAAAAAATGAGAATGTGGTTCAGGTGGTGGACTGGGCAGTGTTAGGTTAACAGTTGGAGTCATGTAATTTGGAAGTCTTTTCCAACATAAATGATTCTATGATACTTTGATATGATACTTTTAAAAAGTCTTAAGTATTTCATTATTTAAGATGTTGTAGAAAATATTGTAGAAAATTATACATTATATGTGGCAATAGCTGGAGTGAGAACATGCTGGAATAATAAAAAGGGAGCAGTCAATTTTCCTGTCAAAGAATGATTAACCAATTTACCGGAATCATTAAAATTGATCTAAGATTTATGATTGCAGAAAGGTGAGTTTTGATGTAAGCTAAAATCAGCACTAGTTCCACGTCTTGAAAAATAGCCCGGGTGGTCCTCACTGCCACGGTAGTTTTTTCATAGGAACCCTTTTCCAGCCAAAACTGGCAATCAAGGGCTGCTTTTGAAAAAAAAAAAAACCAACAAAACAACAAAAAACCCCCAAATAAACAAAACAAAAAAACAAACAAAAAACCCCACCCCCACAAACAAACAAACAAACCCACCCCAAAATGAGCATCTGTTGCTGCTCTATCCCTTGAGACAATGTCTCCAGATCTGGAGCCTGTATTTTATTCCCAGTTTAACAAACACTCTGAGGCATGGAAGCCTGCCTGAGGTGGAAGAAGAGAAGTACCTAAAGGGGCTCCAAGAGAGCTGGAGGGGGACTTTGGAAATAAGCACAGAGTGACAGGACAAGGGGGAATGGATTTAAGCTGAAGGAGGACCAGGTTAGATGGGCTATTGGGCAGGAATTGTTCCCTGTGAGGGTGGGCAGGCCCTGGCACAGGGTGCCCAGAGAAGCTGTGGCTGCCCCTGGATCCCTGGCAGTGTCCAAGGCCAGGCTGGATGGGGCTTGGACCAACCTGGGCTGGTGGGAGGTGTCCCTGCCCATGGCAGGGGTGGCACTGGATGGGCTTTGAGGTCTGTTCCAACCATTGCGGCACTCTGTGACAATAACACAAGCCTCTCTCACACTAGCACAAATACTCAAATATCAGTGCAGATTTTCCTGCAGTATCCCTCAGGAATGTGTTGTACAGCTGAAAAATGAGAACTATATATCAAAAGCTTCCTTTTCACATCAATGCAGTCTGTTTTGATGATTCTTTATAGCAAAGCCTCTCCCCAGTTTTCTCAGGGTCAGCTTCTGGCTACAACACGAGTTTCCTCCCACAAGATCATTCCCAGCAGGGATCCCTTGTTAACCTGTATGTAGCTGTGAGTGGCTAATGCAGAACTGGGGAGAGATAAGAAGTGAATACAAAATAATTTTGCCATGCCATTGCTCATCGGAAGGCATAACACCTTTTATGTCATGCCTATTTCTTCTGTGAAAAACAAAATGCAAAAGGCAAAGAGTTACACGCAGCAGTGCCGAATGTACAGGCACTGTGACAGTGCGGGACTGATTTTTGGACTTCTTTCCAACCATTATCATTCCATGGTTCCACAAATCTGTGGAATTTGTGTGATTTCCCAGCAGCCCTAAGCAGCACAATCCAGAGTGAAGGAGCTCAGCTAAACAGAAAGACGAGTCAGAGGCACCTTGAGTGAGCAAGAAGAGGCTGCATTCCCAGTGACCTTGGGTCAAATGCAAAGCAGAGCACCCCCAACATCTGCCTCTTGCCCTCGGCTGATGGGACATCATCAGGTGTGTGCTGCTGGTGAGGAGATGGAGTAAGAGCAGCTACACAGAGGTTTGGAGTTGCACTGGCAGCTCAGAGCTCCTGCTGCCGACCCTCAGGGCAGTGTCAGAGCTCAGAGACACATCTCCATTTTGACAGCGCTTCTCCTGGCGGTGACTGCAGCACAAGTGACCTTTCCACTCTGCCTCTGCAATGAGCTTCTGCTCCGTCCTGTTGGGAAAACACAAACGGGGAAAGAACCATTCATTTTCCACGTCCATTAGGTCTGTCAGGCATTGGCCAAGTGGCCACCGCTTGTGGCAGCAGCTCTGTAAAATTGAACCCATCCTTCAGACACTGCACTGCAAATATCTTTCCCTGACCTTCATTCTGTCATGGATGGAAACTCATTTGAAAGCAGCAAAGTGTGTGTAGCTCCAAAAAGTGAAGAAGTCCTTGAGTTTCTGCAGAAAATTACCACTGATGACAGTGGCATTGATGAATACAAAGCAGGAAATCTTTCCACTCAGAGCTCCTTCCTGAAAGCCTGTGTGTTACACACAAGATAAATGGAACAGAAAATAATTGTGAGGCAGAAAGACTAACTACAGGAATTATTTTTTGTCTCCTCCTGAAATTTAATAGAGGTATTGAGAATAAAATGTGAAATAAAATGAAAGAATAGACAGGTTAAGGAGCAGGACCAACTGCCAGTAAAACACTTCCAACTTGTACTTCTAGCAAAAAAAAAACCCACATGGATTTTGAGGTGTCAGGAAACAACATTTTAGAGGAGCTAACAAATAATGCAAGGCAGGAAAAAGAGCAGATGCTCCAATACTGGCTGCAAGCAAAGCAGAATTGGAATAACTTGTGCAAAGGAGGAAGAAATAAGGAAAACACAGTAGTGGTGTTATTACCTCTGATTAGTGCCTCCTTATCTTCCTCCCAAGTAATCCTTCTGTGCATTAAACTTTCTCTGTATAGTTATAAACCTTTAACAAAGACATGTTTCCTTATCATATTCCACAAAGTGCTATAGAAATTTTCCTTCAAAGACATTTGTGAATTTCAGCTGAAATAGAAATGGAATTTCAAATGGTTTTTGGTAATCTGGGTTAGTCTCTGGCAATGAATATGGTGCAATTTCTGATGGACAATCTCAGTTTTGGAGGTCACAAAACTGGTCATCCAGAGCCAGTTATCATGAATTTGGCAGGCCAGAACCAAGCCCCAAAATTTTATGATAGTTTAGGTGATTGAAATGATTTACTGTTTACTGTAAATGTAAACTAAACACTTGTTTATTTTACCTTAGAAGAAGCAAGTTAAGATTTATGAACTTTGTCAGTTAGGGGCATTATGATAAATTCACCCAAATCCAAATGGCCTGTGGGCAAAATAATGACATTTCTTCCCTGCTGCAAAATGCATCAGGAAGATGTTATCAGAAATTAGGTCTTAGGTCAGTTCTCAGGTAGGAAATGCTTTTATTGAAAGTTTTCTGGCACACAGAAATTGTGTTTGTGTGTCTGTCTGTATGTAGAGGTGTCTATGTAAGTAAATAAAAATACACACACAGAAATACCACAAAAGGACAAAATAGAATGTATAAAAAGCGTATCTCCCATTCCAATTTTTCCTTATTTCTGCTTCAGCTGTTTCAAACTGGTAAGGGCAAGGAATGTGGGCCAGTGCTTTTATGGAGCAGGTAATTGCAAGCAGCAGCTTTTCACTTGTACCTTCTCTGTACCTGTGTTGCCTTAATGACTTTTCTTCCACAACAATGGCAACATAAAGAACTATTTCTGCAGTCATAAATAGCTTCATGAGAGCAAAAATACCATATTTTCTCGTGTTTGACATCCCGTTATCCTCCTGAGGTCATTAAAGGCACTTGCTGACGATTCCCTTTCCAGCCACTTCCTCAATATAACATTTTCCCTTTCCAGAATTTAAAAATATTTTTCAGTGTTATATCCAGATCAAGGAAATTCCACAGACGTTTCTCAATGTCCCAAATGGGTATTTTTTTGCTCCATACCTCTATTTCTTTTATAACTACATAATTTATAATTAGGTAACATTATTATTAGCACTAGTATTAGCATTTTGCTGAAGCAAATTATCAAGCATTGTTCTGATGAAGTATGTCCCAATATGACAATTTTTCACCCAAACTTAAAGGGACCCCTATTTCTTCTGGGGTTAGATTATATTTTGCCACATTGTCATCTTTTCTGCTACCAAATATTCCATCCATTTTTTCAGCAAGGTACTATGGGAGTGCAGGTGGACTGCAGAAATTCCATTTATTCAGATAGATTTTGTTCCTTTGGCAGTATCTAACGTGATCATGGCTGTATTGAATTTTATTGTCTGTATAACACTTGCACAAAACTCCAGATAAAATGCACAGAATATAATAAACTTGCTTCAATCTTCCAACTTGTTCAATGTTCAGTGTGCTCCCTTTTAAACTTTGTTAGAAATAGGGGAAAAGAAAATAACAAAATCTGTACGTCTGGCACAGCTGACAGTTCCCTTCAAACGTATTAAACTCTTTGAATGAAGACTCATGAAGGTAGCAGGTTTTTAAATGAACAAATATCTTTTATATATATTATTATCTAGAGTTGCAAGGAATTCAGCAAGCCTAATGAGATCGTGAGAAAGCTGAGATGAACTGGTGCTAATGGTTGTAAATAATCAGCTATAATTGTACTTTCCATTTAATGAGTACTTTAAAAGGATATAGAAAACCTGTCCATCTAAGTGCTGGACTTAGTTAAGAAATGCTAACAGAAAATAACACATTTTAAAGCAAGTGTTTGCAGGTTTCCCCTTCTACAATGTCTTTGCTGGAGGGTTTTGGGTGTATAAAGGGACATAGCTAAGACATTTAAATAACAAAATTCCTTGCTTTAAAGAGGCAGAGCCCACGTGTCCATGTTGTAGCAATCAATAAAGAAACTGTAAGTCTGTGATCTGTTTAGCTGCTCTCAGAAATCTCAGAGACAGAAAGCTCCCCACTCCTCATGGCCTTAAATATGATGCATTCAAGAGATCCCACACTTTTAGAAGACCAAAGTCACTGAAGTTGGAGAAGAGACCTTAATGGATGTGAGTAAGAGCAGTTGTTTCCTTGCAATTTTATGACGCCCTAAAAATTAATCCTAGTGTTACTGGTTGTATTAGCCACAGTTTGGGCTCCCTGTCTGAGAAGAGATATTTCTATTACTGGTGGCTGTAAGGATATAAACAATTTTAACATTATAAAACCAGGAAAAAAAACCCCAGTCTAATATTTCCAATAACAAATACACACTGTCTCATAACACAGGAATCATCCTAAATGTTCTGCATTACTTGTTTCAGAGTCTGACATTTCAAAAGGTTGGCAGGGCAGGTGTGCTCAGGAAGGTAGAGAATATAATTGCTAGTGTGATCACACCTTTTAGCAGAGACATTTAAACGTAAAATGCACAGTGCAAATACTGTGCAGTGCAGACATTTTACAGAACACCCTGGCAAGTGCAAAATCTTCCTAAACAGATAAGGAGTCTCTCGTGGCTTCAGCCAGCTGCTTGCCTAAGGAGCCCCAGGAATGAGAGGAGAATTTAGGCTGCATGGAAAGTAATGCTTTTGTTACTAAAATGACACTCACACCTACTCTTTCAATTTAAAAAGAAAGCACATTTCAACATGGTATATTATTTATCCAGGAGACATTTATCTAGGAGAATAGCAGTTTAATTACACATTACCTGCTGGAAAATTTTAATAGTCTAAAGTTCTTTGGAATGAGGAGAAATCCTTTAATAGGAACTATATGTGGAAAGGTTCCTCTGAAACCTGCTAATTGGTGTCAGTTTTAAGCCTGCTTAAATCTTATGGTATATAAGACATATAGATATATGCATCCACTTCCATCTGTGATGGAGAAGATCTCTGTTTAGATGGTTAGTAGGGAGCATATACCCTTAAATAATAAATATACTTAATATTTCCTGAGCCAAATTATGTAATTTAACAAAAAATATTAAACCTTCACGTCCTTCAAATACCCACTTTGGGTTTCAGAAATCAAGTGTTTTAAAAGAAGCAACTTTTACTCTTTCCAAATGATGTATCAAAGCAAACTTTACCCATAGGAATCTCATAATCTCCTAATTTAACCAATTTACATTTTGCTCCACTGTACATGCAATTAGTTCAGCATCTGTCAGATGTGTTTGTTGTTGTTTTGACTGAGTAACTGGAATTTCCTATTAAAAAAGGGGTGGCTACAGGAGGAAATAATGACATTAACTTGTTCAAGCAAGCATTACTTGTACAAATATGAATTATAATGTCCCATGAAGAAAAATTCTTGAGCAGAGGATCCAGGCAATCTAGTTAATATGTGTGGCTTAGGTCTTCTATGGAGAGCATTCCTTAAGTATTTGTGCAGGCAAGGATTTGAAATTTGAATGACTGGAGCAGCTAATGATTAAGGAGGCCACAGATTAAAAATAACCATCCACCTCACATTTTCATTTTCTCCTCCAGTTTTCCTCCACCTTTCCTATTAATGAGGATTTGGAGGAGATTTGTAATTTGGAAAAATGGGTGACTACATCATTTACACCTTTATCCATCCCAAACACAGCCTGTCCATCCCTACTCATCATTAGTTGCTGCTGTATGACTCTGTGCCCTACAGCTTTTCCATCCTGAGCTGTCAGTCCAGCAGAAGCTGCTTTGAAAAGATATTTGTGAACAGTTGGAAGATTATCATATGCCATGACCACTTCAGTGTTGCATCCCAATTTCTGCTGCCAAAAAGGGTTCTGGTACTTAGACAGGAAACACATTGAAAACTCTTGGCAAAGCAAAATGTGTTATGAAGATGAGATGCCATGTCCTGTGAACTCCTAGTAAATAACAGATTAGAGAGAATTCTTGTTTATATATATATAAATATTTATATATATATATGTGAAGCTACATAAATGTATATATGTGCACACACACATATATATACACATACCTACATGGGAATATACAATTTAAAAGAACATACAAAATAAAGCCCATAAGAAGTTTTTAAATTATTCTCTCTGTACTTTCAGAAAAGTGAGATGCAAATGGTCATGAGCCAGAGAGCAAAGGCAGTGAGTACCAGTGAATGCCAAGTGTAGCCAGCCATGTACATTTACATTTCAGTCAAACCAATGGGTCTGATAAAAGAACAAACAGGAACTTTGCTCATAAATTCATCTTCTGTTTATATCCTTTTTTCCCCCCCCAATATATTAATTCAGTTCTCATAGTTAGAAAAAAAATATCTGGACTGCAAAGCAAAGAGTTTTCCTGCTTTATGTGTTAGAGAATGAATAGTTGAATATTTTCCCCTCTCTCTTCATGCCATTCACTGTATCTTTAATCAGACCATTGGGTTTAACAGATGAAGAGAAGTAAACTTTCATATTAATTTCAGCTTTATTTTCTCATCTGGCAGTTCCATCACATCTACATTTCCAGAGAAAACATTTTTTGTGGTCAAACAGATGAAGATGGGCAATAGTTTCAATATAGATCACCAAGGAATAGCAATCTGGGAACCAAATAAACTTTATTCTAATTAAATGGACAGATAAATCCTCAACCTCTCTTTCAAAAATTAAAAAAAAAATATATACAAGCACATAATTCTCAATGGTAGAGGATCATTAATTAATGAATCTCACTGCTTAGTTGCACACTTTTCCAGAGTGCAAATCATGTCTGCTCCCTATGGGTGTATGAACAGCTGATCAATACTCACTACAATGAAGTTTTATAAGCAACTTCAAAGACATTTATATTAAACCTCTAGAGCACATGAGCATATCTGTGTTCAGTCATTGACAAGGACCCATGAAGATTTTGAAATTTAGAATATTCCTCAGGAGCTGTTTAGGGGTGAGGAGATAAATAACAAAGTAACATTGATCTCACAGCTGTGATTTCTTTGTCACACAGTTCTTAATTTGTGTTGCCACCATGTTCAATATTGAATTGATCTTCCCTATCAAGGTGACAATCCTGAGAGTTTCCACACAAAAGTTCAGACAATCTTCTGCAGGCAGAGCTTTGGGTTACAGGGCACAGGGAACAGGGAAATGATCCTGGAAAATGGCCTTCCTAGTCAGGAAGAAGAAATAGGCACAACCCATCAATTATTTGATAGCAATATGGGAAGAGATCAGAGAGCCCAGACATTTTTCCTCTCTCTCTCATTCAGGCAGGGCCTCCAAGCATTTTTAATTCTTGGACTCACTTCTCCAGAGCCAAACCTACTGTTCTTTCTTCTGTGCAAGAGGACCTGAAGAGCTCTGAATGATCTCAACCAGCAAAACCTGCTGCCTCTCATCTCCCTTGCCAGCCTCAGTCCATGGAAGTTAAAAATGAAACAATTCACAGACCTTGGCTTGAAAAACTGGGCACCCTTTTCCTGCCCATCCTGGTTTGTTGTATGGATTTCTCACCCTCCTCTGTTTAAATGCTATGGCATCACATCAAATAGGAGACTTTATCTTTTGGGCTATGAGGAAATTTATTTCTTAACATAAGTCTATTTTCTGGGAGTCAATAAAATGTATTAGCACACTCAGAATGAGATTTGCAGTTATTTGGTACATTTTTGCAGTTCAAGTCACAGGGCAATATCAGTTTATGTTCCCTGTGAATATCACACCATGTGAAATTGTGAAACTGTATTAAAAAATGCCGGCCAAAAAGACAATACAACAAAGAATTGGGAAATGAGGGAAGGCTTTGGTTTATTATTGTGGAAGTTTAAGAAAGATGTGCATATTGAACTCAGCAGCATTATTCTCAGAGAGGGAATGACTATACTAACTCAGAATGTTTTCTTTTCCTGTGAAATTCAATAATGCAGGGAATAATATGCTTTATAAATCAGAAAATGTGTGAATCTAAAGTCAGTTTATTCTCTATGTAATATAATTTCCAAATATGAAATTCTCATTTTCTTTTTCCTACCCCATAAAAACTCCAGATGAAGGTTTTGCCTCAATTAGAGAAAGATTTAGGAGTCTGGATTGGCAGAGGGATGGATAAAAAAGACAACTCCCCCAGGAAGGATATGAATTTCAGTTTTATTAATTTTGCCCCAAAGGATTAAATTTAATTTGTCCCTGTGTTCTCCATCACTTCTTACTGAAGCAACAATGAAGGGTCAGGATTTAATTTCATCAAGTTAAGGTCAGAATAGTTATCCCAGATTTTGGACTGTATTGACCAGCCATTGGAAATTCCACTCTGAACTGTTCAATGTTGGATTCTGAAGCCACAGAATTAACCCTGTAAACCCCAGTCCCTGTAAAGGCAGACTGCTTCCCTGAGGTCCTTTAGTTCAGTTCTGCAGTTTGGTCCCTTTGCAAACATGTTGGATGGGGGGCTTTCCTCTTCCCTGAAGTCCCCATGGCAGAAGTGACTTTGTGTGGAGACTTCCAAAGCTTCTGACTTCTTCTAACACTCTTTAATTCAATAAAGTATTAACTTTATAAGAGACAGGCTGAACTCACTGCACTGTTTAAAATTCAATTGTGCATCATTAGCCACTTCCAGTGGTTAAGATTTAACCACATATTTTAAGTATCTTTTAAAATTTTTTTGTTTTTAAGAAAGGAATTTTTTAAACAGAATATAATCATGAAATCATTAGGGTTGGGAAGGGCCTCCAAGATCATCAAATCCAACCTTTGGCCCATCACCACCACCTCAACTAAACCACAGCACTAAGTGCCACTCCCAGTCATTTCTTGAACACCTCCAGGGAGTGTTAAAGTGCTTTGTTGAAATGGAAACTCTGGGTTTGGTCTGATCAATTAATTAGGCCAATTTGTTATCAGAACGTGCGGGCAGCATCGCGAGAATGATGATGTTATAAAAGTATCAGTATCTATCAGGTGACTATGATGTCATATTATTTGTAACATTTTTAAAAATTAGGATATAAAGAGAATAAAATCTTGTGTATTATTAAAATATTTGGATTCATATCTTTCTGATAGTTCTAATTTTACCATTGTGGCAATGGTCAAGTTTTAATCTTATTTATGCCACTACAAAACTCAGAAATTCTTTATTGCTGCTTCTTTTAATGCTGGAGGTACTAAAATCCAAGTGAAAGACAGAAAGTGGGTTATCAGTTTGCCAGAGGCCACATTTCATGGTAGGTTTTGAAGATATTTGTTGGTTCTTTTAGGTGTCAAATGTGGTGTTCCACTTAAAGTACAAAGTTACTTTCTGTCCATTACTGTTGTAAATGGAAATGAAAAAGTGTGTTTTTTATTCCTGTCATGAGCCAGGACAAACCAAACAGGCCCTGACATATTGAAGCAGAAGAAAAGTTGGAAAAGCTCAGACTGATGAGTTAGTGAGGCAGTGCAAAAGCTGCCTGGGAAAATTCCAGGGCTCTGCTGGGATGTGGGCACCTCCAGGACTGAGCACCTGCTGTTTCCTAAAGGGAAATTTCCTACATTTCCACAAGGCTTTATCAGCAATGGCACAGATGATGGCACACCTCAGCTCTCATAATGAAAGCTTCTTCTTTGGGAAGGGCAAAAAAAGGGAATTTTTAACAAGTTAATGGATGAGGAAAGCAGGAGAAAATACAGGGTGAATTTCAGGCAATTCATTCTTCCCATGGAAACACACCATAACCGTGGTATCAGGGTTGGCAGATGCTGCGCCATCAGCAGCACAAAAACCACAGCATGAGAACAAAAAAGGGGAAAATATTTCCACAGAGACTTTGAAATAACCTTGCCATAAAAATAATTGACCAAAGTTTCCAGAGCTGGAAGCCAAAGGCAGATTGCAGAACAGCCAAACACAGGCCCTCAGCACAAAGAAGGCTGAGCCTCGTGGTGAAGCAGATGAAGCCTCAGGGTCTCTTCTAGCTTCATATTCCAAGATAGAAAAACTGACATTGTTTAAATTTTCTCAATTAAAACACAGTTGTGGGTTTTAAATGGTGTTTAATATTTAACACATTAAATTCCAGTTAATTTAAAGAACTCTTAGAACCCAGACTGGGCTCAGCATTTCTCAGGATCACAATATTTTTTATCAGCTTGGAGGTTTCCAATGGGCAAGCCAGTCCCTTCCAGTGGGAGTGAGTGTCCTGTTTCCCCAGGGCTGTGGAGATGCTCTCAGCTTGTCACAGGATCCTGGGACAAGAGGAGAAAAATAGGAAGGACTGGGATGTGAAAGCTCCTGGTTGAGATCAAGATATGAAGATCATTTACCAATCACCATCATAGGCAAAACAGGTTCAGCTTGGGCAAACAATCAATTAAATTATCCATTCCTTAATGAAAATAATTTAATTATACATTAATTCTGTTATTAATTTATACCATACATTTAATTAATTAATTATCTAATTATAAATTAAAATAGATGTGGATAGTAATGAGGACAAAATTAAAACATCACCTTCCCCACATCCCTTAGCTTGGGCAAACAATCAATTAAATTATCCATTCCTTAATGAAAATAATTTAATTATACATTAATTCTGTTATTAATTTATACCATACATTTAATTAATTAATTATCTAATTATAAATTAAAATAGATGTGGATAGTAATGAGGACAAAATTAAAACATCACCTTCCCCACATCCCTTTAGCAAGACTCAGCTTCAGTTGAGTCCCTCCTTCTTTCCTTCTTTTCTCCTCTTGGTACCCACAGGGCTGTTTCCTACACTCTCCCCTGCTTCCCACTTTCTCCTCCTCCTGGATGGGATTTTTGTGGGAATGTGTACCTGTTAACCAAAAAACTGCAAACAGTAGGTGTAGGCTGACAGTGTAAGAGCAAGTTGTGAGAGAATATATCTTATTTTCCATTTAACTTTTAAATATTCAGGTCAGACAAATAGCTAATTTATAGTTGATGGCCATGTACAACTGATATATACAACAAGACATATGCAATTGCTCATTTATTACTGAGAACCTTTGGTGGAAGAAGTAATGAATAAATTAAACTCAAGCTTTGCTGATGATGTAATTTGGATTTCCTGCTTACATATGCACTGTGTTGGTGAGAAATGGGAACATGCATTGATGACCTTCAAATTCAGGATTTGTTTAATCTGCCATCTTTCATTGCATGGGGGGGAAATGCCCTTTAGTGCCAGCTGGTTATTTTTTCTTTTTAGTTTCACTGAAGGGGCATTCCTTACCTAGACTACTGCACATGGTAAGCAGAAAGGTTGGGATTAAAGAAAGACATGGGAGTCTGGAATTCCACTTGTATGTGGGTGCTTACATCTCCAAGATTGCTTTCAAAAAAGAAAAAAAGTTATGCAATACTGCATGTTTTCTTGGATTAGGGCTTGGTCTTTGTTTAGGAAAGCTGTGATTGATGATTGCTAGCTCTTTGTGTGAGGACAATCAGCAGAAGTATGGTAAATGTGGCAGAAAACAATTTTAAGCCAGTTGTACTGAGGGTGGAAAATTACAATGGCAAGCTGTCCAATTTCCAAAATTGTACATTTCACAAAGGCATCATTCTGCTATCAGATGAATAAACAATTAAGGCACACTTTCTGTTCCAGGTGCTGAGTTTAAACTTTATATTTCAGAAAATTTCTACAGCAACAAGGAGGAGCTGTTCATCCCTGCAGGCAGAAGTGACTGCAGGGTTGTCGCTGAGAATTTTGTCTTCCCTTGGTATTGAAATGAAAGAGGGTGGATTTAAATTGGACAGAAGGAAGATATTGGTGAGTGGGTGAGACACTGGAACTGGCTGCCAAGGGGAAATGTGGATACCTCATCCTTGGGAATGTCCAGGGTCAGTCTGGATGTGACTTGGAGCAGCTTGGTCCAGTGGAAGGCATCCCTGCCCATGGTAGGGAGTTGGACTAGATGCTTTTGAAGATCCTTTTCAACCCAAACCATTCTGTGATTCTTTGAAAACATTTGCATCAAGAAATACAGTTAACCAGGACTTCATCAACTCATCATCAGCCTTTATTTTTGTCTAATGCCTATGAAATGTATATTGTCACATAGTACCAGCACACCAAAACAGAAAAAACCAAAAAAAAAAAAAAAATCACAAAAACGACCACAAATACCCCAGAAAACCCCAACTTCACAATCCAAAACAAACCTAGTTAATAATCTCACTAAGGCTGGGTGAGTTCAAGACATGGCCAATTATTTTTGGCCAACATAGAGGGGAAAAATTCTGAACATTTAATGCTACCTTCATTGTCATTTCTACATAGTGCGAAAGAGATGACAGCTTCAGCTCGTTCCAAAATCACTTTTCAGTGGGAAAAATAACCTTTTCAGTGATTCAAAGCTTTTCCAAGTTTCTCCAGAGAGCTCCAAGCACACAGCCCCAAAGGGGCTGATCACTCACCTCCATTCACATCAGAAATGCTCTGAAATGTTGAATGTCTGGGATATTCAGCTGTTTGGCTGCTGTCAGAGCTGCATGTCTGGGTAAGTCTACACCTCTGGATGTGCCTTTCTTTTCACAGTGACATCCTCAGCTGCTGCATGTTGGCACAGCTCAAACAAAATGATCACCCTGATAGGAAACATCTGAACTTCCAGACCACAGCCCCTGCTCTATAACATTTTGGGAGAGGGAATGAGACAAAGATTAAACAAGTGGTGAAGAAAATGTCACAGTACTATTAGTAGGAGAACAGGCACTTGTGCTTTTAAATAAGTTGTTCAATTAAGCTGTGTCTGTAGAGATTTTGTTTCCAGCTATTTTACCACAGGATCATTGATTAAGGAGGTTGTCATTGCCAGCATCAGTCCTGTGAGGCACAGGGTGGTTGTGCTGTGGGAGTGTGGGGGAATCAAACTCTAGATTAATGTTTGAAGATATCAACAAGCAGCTGGAGCGGATTTTGTGCAAGAGAAGCAGAGTCAGCATTGGTTCTTATCTGAAGGTACAGTGCCACCAAGCTCCAGGGAGCAGAGCTGGTCCTGTGACAATAAACACAGTGACCCAAGGGTTCAGGAGAGCAGACAAGTCAGCATTTATTGTGCATGTCCACGGGAGGTTCATGTTGGACATCAGGAGGCATTTCTCCATGGAAAAGGTGGTCATCCATTGGAAGGGGCTGTCCAGGAAGGTGGTGGAATCCCCATCCCTGGGGGTGTCCAAAGAATGACTGGACGTGGCACTCAGTGCTCTGGGCTGGTGACAAGGGGGTGTTGAGTCATAGGTTGAACTCAGTGGTCCCAGAGGTGTTTTCCAAGCTGAGTGAGTCTGTGTTTCTGGGATTCTTTGAAGCACAGAAGCCGAGCATGAGGTACTTCCCAGAAAACTCTCTGGCAGCACTCCTCACCAGAGCCTGATGCAAGGTTATTTAGCCAAAGCAGATACCTGAGACACTTGTGAAGTTATAAATTAAAAATCAGTTAAGGGATTAGTTAAGTTAACCTTTCAGCCCATCCAGTGCCACCCCCTGCCATGGGCAGGGACACCTTTCACTGTCCCAGGTTGCTCCAAGCCCCATCCAACCTGGCCTTGGGCACTGCCAGGGATCCAGGGGCAGCCACAGCTTCTCTGGGCACCCTGTGCCAGGGCCTGCCCACCCTCACAGGGAACAATTCCTTCCCAATATCCCATCTAACCCTATCCTCTGCTAGTTTGAAGCCACTGCCCCTTGTGCTGTCCCTCCAAGCCCTTGTCAGTAGTGTCTCTCCATTTTCCTGTTGGCTTCCTTCAAGTACCAGTACTTTCTTGTGTTTGTGTAACTCTTTTTGAGAAACAGATCTCATTTTCTGAAAATAGTGAAAAGTGCATTAAAAAAAAGTCAGGGAAAATAATAATTGTGGTGGAAAAGTTCATAGGAATCATTTGCAGATTTTAAAATTGTGACTCTCGAGTGGTATCAATTGCTATTTTTTCAAAAGAGGTATCAACCCATTAGTCTAGGTAGTTTAAAAAGAAATCTGATTTTTCAACTTAAAGATTGCACCCATTTTCAATGTCCTGAATTTCTGTGCCCTCATTCACCTTTTATTTGGCTGAGATTTCTGAAGTCAGTGGCAATATTTCAGTATAAGAAATTTATAGGATTTAAGTATATTGGAACACTTATGCAGTTCCCTTTCTTTGCTATTTTGTGAAATGGCTGCATACAGTTGATATTTAACCCAGAAAAGGAAGTTTGAGTCCACTTTCAAAGAGCCTGGACTGTGACAAGTGAAAAAGCTTCTCATAATATCGTCGAGCCTGAAATAGAAAAGATGAGGATTAAAAATGAAGCTTTCAGACCTTATCGTGATTCATAAAAAAAAAGTATGAATTTATGCACCTCCTTGTGCCATAGAAAATTTTCAAAATGAAAAAACTCTTTGAGGCAAAGCAGGGAAAAGACTCCCAATGCTGTAGCTGCCCTAAAAGCTGTGGAATTATCCCCCTGACCTGTGGGCACATGCCAGGATTGGCACGGACACAGCAGGAAGGGCAGGAGTAGGGAATCAATTGCTTGGAGGAAGGAGCTTTTCCTCTGCTATACCCTCCTCCTATCCCACTACAGCAGACACCCCTGGGAGACAATTAATATTGCTACTAGAAGTATTTCCAGGCTAATTGTTTTCCTAGAGAAATGTCAAGATACTTGCCATACCCAATACAAAGCTTTTCTTGTCCTGAATTACATCTAGCAGTCTGCTAAAATGGCACTTCAGGGTTTAGGGGAAGGATTTTCAAAGGCACAAATGAGATGTGACTGTTACTCTAAATGCTTATTTTTTCATCCTTTCCTTTTTTTTAAGTGCTTTTGAAAAATAACATTGTCTCTGCATACAATCAATTAGTTTTCAGTCTGTTATGAATTCAGTTAAATTCATCTGAATTTCCACTAAAGTATGATTAGACATGTTGCTCAAAATATCAATTTTTTATGAAGCCAGTAACAGACATCTGAAAGATTAAAAAATTGTGATGCTTTTAATTATAGGAAAGTTAATCCTTCATTATGGTTCTACTGATTTCTAATTCCTAATGAATCACAATTTTATGCTTTGTCAAGGAAAGGTAAATTGACCTTAATACTTCCATAATGGCAAGCTCCTGGAGACATTGCTATTTCCCTTCTCTCCCTTCTGTGCTTCAGAAAATCACATGGGTGATCTTTAAAACTGAGAGCAAGCCTAAGGCAGTGCACAGCAATCTGACCAGCATGGTGTGGATCCAGCAGAAACACGGGCTGGTTATTCCGGACAACACCCTGATCCCCACAGGTAGGACCTTGAATGTCATCATAAGGGAAGAGACAATAATGAGGTAATAAAAAGATAAATAGGCAGAGCTGATGTTCCTAATCCATCCATTTGCCCAGAATCTAGTCACTAGTTGTGTGGAAGAAGCAAAATTATGCTTAGTTGTTTTTTATTTCTTTCAGTCCACTATTAATGGGTTGGTCCCTTACTTTGTGTCCTTTGGGCTTTCCTTTGCCCCAGGTAAAAAGCCATGGTAAAGTAAAACTAACTCAAGCAAATAATCCTCAGAGGTCTGGGATGACTATGGAGACATCCCTGTGATTGCTGGATTTTTATGGTGATGTGGTTCAAAAGTCACAGGAAGTCATTGTTCCCTTTTGGACCCAGCTGCTCCTCCTCAGGCCATGGACATCCTGCATTGTGCTCCTGCAGGAAATCCAGGGATGTGCCTGGTGTTACCCCACAGCCATCACCCAGCCTGATCTCTCATGGCAGTGTTCATAGACATGGGAGATTGTTGCACAGCTGGCAACAGAAGAAACACGCGGGTCTCAGAGCAGCAGTTGATTCTCCAGGCAGGACCGACCAAAAGCCCTGCCCTTCTTTATTTACCTATTTTTATATGTTTTTAAGGACAATCAAGGATTGGTGAAAGGGGTCAACACCCCTGAAGGTTTACAGGACAAAGACATGGTCAATCATCTTTCTCCACCCCAGGGAAAGGAATGAAAAACAATTCCACAAGTGCAAAACAATCCCGGCCGGTTAAGAAAAACAAGGACCATGTTTACAGAAAAAGCATGGGAAACTGCAGCTACAGTGTTACAACTTATGGGGCCCTGTAAAACCAGGGCGACAGGAGATAGCTTGTTTTCCTTCAGGAATCCAAGGGAATCCTTGGGAAGGGATAGAAGTTTGTGTATGGCTTCATGGGAAGCCATAGCAAGCAGGGCACGGAATACAGGGATCCTTCACTGGAAAGCTCAGCATATCAATAGGAAGTAGCCTAAATTCATGTGGTTCTTTCCTCTTGGGATCTTCCAGTAAAAGTGGGGTAGTTCAGTCCTTGCTGTGTGAACCTGACCCGGCTGTAAAGAAGGAGTAACCATATTTCTGCAGCTGCCTTCACAGCAGTGTAACAAATTAACATCCTCTCACTGTCCCGCATGTCCCGCTGAGCTGAGCTTTTTTGATGTTGGTAACGTGATTTGAAAGTGAGAGTCACTCATTGACAGCCTTGCTTCTCACAACCTTTGTGTTTAGATTGGTTAAACCCTTTGGCTTGGCCACAAGAAGGTTGTAGTTCTGACCCAGGCCTGCTGAAATATTTCTGAGGTGTATTCTAGAGAGTGGACTGAAATCACTCCTGAGGTTTTAGGAGTAATAAATCTTAGGTTAATAGAATTTTTTTATCCCTACCTCCAGAATCCAGACCTCCACCGGTACCAAACACGGCCAATATTTTCTTGAAACTCCTCTGGAACTGCAATTTGTCAGCCCTCAGCAATTTTATCTTCTGGCTCATGTGCAGATCCAGTTTCTACAAGCTGGGAAAGTAAAGCATTTGGCTGGGGAAGGTGCAACATGAGACACATCTGAATAGAACATGAGAAACAGCTCAGTCTGTACACTTGGAAATGATTGATAATTGTTTGGTTTAGCTGGAGTGGGATCCTGAAAAACAGACTTTTCAGAAGTCTACTCTTAATCTAATGATACTGCTATGATGAATGTACCCTCAGTACATTTCTGTGGAGAAAGAATAATCCTCAGTTGTGGGTAGAACTGCCCTGTTTTCCTCTAATTGAGTAAGACAAACAATCCCATGAGCTATGATGTCAACAAACCTCTTTGTAACAAAAAAAGGTTTGGAGTGCTTAGAATCAGAAAAGTAGGACACTGTTAATTTAATTGCTGGGAGATAAGTTTGATCAAAGCTGAGGAATGTGGACTGCATCCTCAAATATAAGGAGCTTCATTTAGAAAATGGACTTAATAACAAGCACATTTATTCATTGTTGGAGACTTGTGATTATTAATATTTGATCTAAAGAATGCCTTATATTTAAGGCTCTTCCATTATTTACATTTATTATCCAGTTCTCTCCTGCCATTTCTTTCTGGCTTCACTACTGCTAAGAAATATGTAACCAAGATAATCACATTATCTCCCATCAGTGCTGCAATCTGCTTAACTGGAAAAGCCAAGCACAATATTACAGTGCTGCTGCTGACAGAGGATTTAACTGGAGCTGATTGTCCTCGGAGCATCTCTCTCTCCTGACTTCCAAAGAAAGTCTGCTAAAACCTGGGAAGTTTACTCTGCCCCAGAGGGCTGGAATTGAACTTTGCTCCCAGCCCCAAAGAGCCAAATGGTGAGAGTAGCATGAGAAAACTGAAGTGCATTTCTGGCTGATGCATGAATCTATGTCTGGTGGTGATGGAATCATGGAATTGTTACCTTTGGAGAAGACCTCAGAGATCATCAAGTCCAGCTGGCAGCCTGGCACCACCACCAGGATCACAACCAGACCATGTCCCCAAGAACCACATCCATGTGTCTTCTGAACACCTCCAGGGACAGGGCTTCCACCACCACTGCCCTCAGCAGCCTGTGCCACGAAAAATTTTGTCCTGGTGTCCAATCTAAACCTCCTGGGGAGCAACTTGATTCCTTATTCCCTGGGAGCAGAGCCTGACCTGTGGAGTGCCATCCAGAGCCATCTGCACAGGTCACACCCTGCAGACGAACACTCCATCTTACCAAGCATCACGCTGTGCTCATGGTTTATTTTGGTTTGTGGGTTGGGGGCTTTTTAAAATTTATTTTTATTCTGAATTATTTTTATTGTGTAAAGAAGCATCACAACTTAGTAACCCCTTCCTGTGCATTCAGCATTTTAAAAGCAGTAAGTGCATGTTTAGAATGTTTGATGGCCTGCTTGGATGTTACAGCCTCATTCAAATCATAGCAAACATAATTATTGGAGAAAATATTTCTACAAGGGTGGCCTTTCACAACAACTCAATTGCCTTACGACTTTGGGTTGAAAGGTATTTATTTTTCTTTCTTTTTTAAAGCTACTTGTGTTTTGGATACAACTGCCTGGAACAATCAGAAAAACTTTACACCACAGCCAGAAAAATTCATTTTAATATCAAAGAGCTCTTCTTTCCCTGAGAATGTGCACACAGGGTAGGATACTCAAACTGTGCTGAACAAACTTCCTGACCTTAAAGAGAAGACTGCCTGTGCCTCAGGGCCACCACAGCCACGAGAGGTGACATTTGGTTTGATGGGCTCCACAAGTTCCTCTGCTCAGCTTTGTGCTGAAGAGCCCTAGAGCCATTTTTATTCTTCAGCTCTGCAATACTTCATCTTCGTGGCAGCTTCTGAAGAAAACCAAGTGGGCAAGGTGGGTTCAGAAGAGGTTTGGCAAAGATAAATCTGTCTATTGTAGATTTTGGAACTCTCTTGGAACTATTTTGCAATAATGACCTTCTTCATGCATTTTTCAGGAGGAAGAGGAGTCCCAAAATTTTAGTCATCTCGTGAGAGAACAAAATAATTCATTACATCTCAAAAAAAACATTTTTTGAGGAATATTAGCTATATAGTCTTTCAACTTACTCCATCTCCAGCAAGTTTTAGTGGTGTTAATGAGGATTTTTAATAATTGTAGACAAACCAGCAGCTGTAAATTGGGGTTTAGCTTATAGCTAAAAGTTTCAGTCAATGTCATACCCTGAGGATGGTTCTCTTATGTCTCTACTTATGGTTACTGAGGAGGTGAATTCCATGGGCCAGAGAAAGAAATAGCCTCTTCTAAAAAGCAAACATCTATCTAGGAGGAAATAAAACCACAGGAATCCTGGCTGTTTCTTACACATGAGATTGAAATATCTTTTCTGTGTTGTCACAGATTAATGACTGAGAAGTTTAAATATTCCTGTTAACCTGCCCTAGATCAATGCTGCACGTTGTCTCCAAGGCACTCAGAGCTTTGTAAGAAATTAAGAAGACAAAAGAACAAATTTGGCTTTTTTCTCATGTGTTCCTAAAAAGACAGAATCATTTTTTTAAACCCTAATGACCAGCAAAGCTAAAAAAAACACCTAATTTTTTTGTAGTTCTCTTTATTCTCAGAACTAGGATGTTCTGAAGACTTTCTGAGGCTCATCCTGTTGTTGAAATGTTTATGGAGAGCACAGGATTCCCTCTAATAGTCATCCCATTTTCACGTGGCATTAGTAAAAGCTGCATGACTATGAAACACTCACTTGAAAATGAAAATGTTTGGGTTTTTTTTTTCTAGTCACCTACACAGTATGATGATATTCACTTTGGTTTCATCAGATATTCAAGACAAGAAAACCCACAAAAGTCTTTGAGCTCTTATTTTTGTGGTGCTGTCCTCCTTTTTGTCCCCACCTAGTGCTATTGCTCAATGGAGAGCAAAAAAGGACATGAAATGTCTGTCTCTCTCTGTTGTCAGAGTCATCCCATCCTAATTGCAAAATCTCACACTAAGATAGCTTTGATAACTTGTGAAAATCCTACATGTAAGGATTGGGCCTTGTTTCTGACTCATGGAAGCATTTCCCTTATTGCAGGAAATTCTTCTATTATAGAAATAATTCCCTTATTACAGGAAATTATTGCTGTGCAACAGTCGTGCATTATCTTTCTGTTTTAGTCACAGTCCTTGAAACACCCTGGGCTTCTTCAGCTCTGTTCTTGTCCCTTTCCTGGTCTACCCATCACATCAACATTGTTTTCATTGACACCTTTGAATAAATAATTTGTCTCTGATAAAACTGCAAAAGATAGGAATGAGACATGTGGAAATGCTGGGGAACAACACAGCCCCCAAATCTTTTCTTCCCACCAGTTTAAGGTCTGTACTGGACATACATGGCAAGGTTTAGTATTACATTTTTTGGCTCTTTCTTGCTATGCTACTCAGTAGTTAATTAGCAATAAATTAAATTAATCTTCCCCAGTTTGGACTGTTTTGCCTGTATGATAATTGATGAATGATGTCCCTGTTGTTATCTAGAATGACAAGGTTTTTTGTCATGTTTTCTCCCCCATCTTGTTGAGAAGGGAGAGTGAGAAAGAGGCTTGGAGGGCACCTGGTCAATCCACCTCAGGTTATATTAAAAAGTCAACTTTTATTGCTTTGAAAATTGCAAACCAGCAACCTTCAGCAGCAAAAATAATAGTTCATTTAATTGAAAAGGCACAAGGCTATTTGTGTTTAGTATCCTACCATGCAGAATATAACTTCTAAGTTCCAAAATCAAAATATTGACATATTTAAAACCATAATCAAGATTACTAAACCTGAGCAAATAAATGAAGTAAAATTCTGGAATTGTAAATCTGTGAAGGAACTGATACCTCCAGCCATAAAGGTAGCACAGGCTTTATATACCCATTTTTTTAATTATTGATGAAATAATTTCTGGAGATAAACAAAAATTACAGTCCATTTCTAAGTAATATCTTTATTCCCCAAAATTCTATAAAATGCTGGGAGTGTCATGTGAAAAGAAGGATTAACTTCAAGAGAAATGTCCTGTGGAAATTGAGTAGGTTTTGGTGTAAAATAATTCCTTTAGATTGGTGCTTGCAAATTCAGTATGATGTTATGAGTGCCATGACAAAAGTGAAGGATTTTTGGTCTGTGCAATTCTATGTAATTCTGCCCATTTCTCCCCTGAAATGTGAATTGCAAGTCTGGGGCAACGTGGTGGAGCTGTCCAGGAGTCCCTCAGTGTCTCACAACAAGAACAGCTTTGGTTTTCTGCTTGGAACAGATTCCTGGGCTGAATTCTCTCTTTCTAAATTTTTTTTAAGTTTAATTTATGTTTTAACTAGATATGCCTCATTGGCTTTATTTCCTGTCCATCCTCTCAGGGGGTCTGTTAATAGGGAGTTTTTGAAAGCAGAAAGAACACAACACTTGAAGAGATGTGTGAAAACGCCGCTGCATTTCTTGATAAGCCAGGCTTTTCCATCTGGCCCAGCTTCTTTCCAAGTCAGGGGTACTTTTTTTCCGAAACTGGGTGTGGGGATCCCTCTTTGGAGGCTGGGATTCCTCTGAAGACCTGTGATCCTAAAATCACCCTTTAGGGTGTCCTGTGCAGGGCCAGAAGTTGGACTCGAGGATGCTCGTGGGCCCCTTCCAACTCTGGGTATTCTGTGACATCCAACACAACAGCAAAGATCATCTGCTGCCTCCTGAACTGGAGAAATTATTTATTTGCACTGGGATTATTTTTCTCTAAGGGCTTTAACTTCCCTGAGTCCTCCTTGCTGTCAATAAGTACATGAATAATGTAAATAATGAGTCAGAGAACCAGAACCACTGCTCACACACAGCTCTGCCCTCCTGTCAAACCCTGATTGCTGCTGGGTGAATTGCAGGAAAATGGAGTCCAGTGCCTGCTTTCAGGAGTTTCTAAGCAGAGTCATTTATATATAAGGATATATATATGCACACACACAGGCACTTTAAAGAAAACCAGTATCTTGACATTATCCTTTCAACCTTACTTACTCAGTTCCTCACAATGTCTTAGATAAACATGTTATCTGCTTTGTCACAATTTATGACTCAAACAGCTTAAAAAAACAGTCCCATTCATATGGATTTTTTTCCAGACTCTTCTTCACATTTTTTAAAATTTGTTTTTCTGTAGAGATCATATATCTTTAAAAGGAAAAAAAAAAA
>VZTZ01016828.1:89023-140890 GCA_013400955.1 Drymodes brunneopygia
CAACAAAGCCAGAGCCTGCTGGGAGATTTTGTTTCAGGAAGTAAAATAACCTCAGTGAGAGCAGAGTTCCCTAAATTTCAATGTGTAAGTGTAACATTATGCTCCATAAGTAGACTGGAATAGATAAACATAAATTGTAAAGCTGACTGCACCAGCCTTGAAAAGCTGTAATTAAGGTAGAGAAAGTCCAGGGAATGATCTCTAAGGAAATAAAAATAATGAATGAAAGAAGAAACCATTTCTCTGCAGTACATTATTCCACAATAATTAACATTTTTTATCGCTGCATATATATCTCCAATTAGCTATCTGAAAACTGGGGTCTGAGTTAATTGATTCTGTTATACTTTGTGTAAATCTCAGCTAATTCCATGTGCTTCAGCAAAGCTGCTCTGGTGAAGCTGATGGCAGGATCTGGTCAGCCATATGGACTGCTTTGATCATCCTAAACTGCTCATTTAGGAATGTACAGGAACTAATACAGATTAATACTGTATTAGTATTAATCTGTAGAAGTATTTAGCTGCAAAATAAGAAAAATCAAATGCTTCCTATCATCCTGCATTTAAAAATATCATCTGAGTATTATATTAAATAGGTACATAATAATGAAGTGAAAGGATAAATTTTGATTTGGAAGTTTGTCCTTAAACCAGCACAGTTTTCTACCAGATCTGACCTTTTATTTTATTTAACATAAGGTTTTGCAATTCCAATGTATGTTCTGTCTATCAGAGACTGAGACAAATACAGAAGATGTCATAAAATAGGAATGATATATATATATATCTATATATATATATTCACATATGCACACATACTGACAGTGGTATTACCAGCAAACCTTATCAGAAAATATTATTAAATATGCATTCTTAACTTCCTTGTCTTCAGCTGATGCCAATTATTAAATTTATTGAAATTCAGTAACTTGATCTATTTCTCCTGAGAATGTCTATTTCTTATGATTTGGAAGGGAATCCTGCTTTGATATGACTTTCCTCACCTTTCAGAATCTTTACATAGATTTTTTTGTATAAAGCATGGAACTGTTAATTTGGAAAAATCTGCTGGTATTTGTGTTTTCCTTCTCAGACTCTGAACTACTTTGAGAAAACTTGACAATGTGTAGTTTTCAAAGTAGCTAAGTCATGTTTCTCTGTGATAAAATACCTTTTGAAGAATACATTGAAGGCTTTTCCCCTTCAAATATTTTTTCTTCTTTCCAATTAGCTGGAAAAAGAAAACAAACGTGAAAACATAAAAAAAAATGACATATAAATCCATAAAGTTTCAATGCATACAAATTCCTGTGCTGCCTTTCTCTTTGGCAGAAATATATCTCAGGTTCCCACAATGAGCGAGAGGGCTCCAAGCTGTTGGGCTCAACGGGGATTAAACTCAGGTCTAACAATTCCAGAGGCAGCTTAAAGCTTCTTAGCAGGGCAGATAAAATTAAGCATTCTGGTGACAGCCAGGGGGCTGGAGGGATGGTGGTGAGGTGTTCAGCTTCCCTTCACTCTGGATTTGGGACTGAGATGAGAGCAGAGGGACAGCAGAGGAACAAACACTGGGGCTTTATGAAACAGGAACTGGAGTCTTGTTTGCTTTCCCACTTTTCTTTCTTACAGTGCTTCTACTCTTCTCCAGGGCTTTCCTGTGAAAACCCCACTTTTTCTGAGCACCCTAACCAGCAGCAGAACTGATTTAGAATGAATTTAGAACTCTGGGGTTTACCATAAGTGTAATTTTGAAGCCAGATTAAGTAATAATCTCATGTAATTATAAAGCTGTTCTTCAACATCTTGTTACATAAGTGCCTTTTCATGAAATACATCCTTGCTAAGACTGAGCCAGTTACCACAAGCCCTTTCTAATTGAGTATTATTTCCATTTTAAAGTGAAAAACATTTTAAAGTGTTTATTTCAGGCAAAGATATTACAGATGTCAAAAAGTACAGTGCTATCAGGCTAAGAATCTCAACGAGATTTTTCTTTTGAATGATAGCTTGCATATGATAGTAAAAGAGAGCAAAAAAAAAAGGCTGCTGAAGGTTGTTTGGAAAATAAAAAGAACAAAAACCAGAAGCTAATAGTGTTTCCTTCCCAGGGGTAGCTGGCAGGTTACAGAGTATTCCAGCTGGCAGGAAGCCACACATTTATGGACTCTTGATGCAATTTGGTTCTGCCCATAAATAACGGGGGTTGATTTGTTACTTCAAAACCACTAAAGCAACAGAAAGCTTCAAAAATCAAAACGTGCCTCAGCTGTGCTCCTGACGTTCCTCCTGAAGCGAGCAGGAGAGGCCATTTGATGGCCTTATTTCTTTGGAGCCAATACCTGCCTTAGATATTGATTTTCTTACCCAGATGTGAGGTTGCAGGAGGTGAAAAGCTCTGCAGTGTGGATGGAGCTCCTAAAAGTGGAGGCACACAGTGCACACAGCATTATTTTAGTTCTTGATGGAAAACAGCCTTGAGAAACAAATGGTTCTGGTTTTAGTGAGGCCTCTAACGATGTCTCTAAACCCTGGATTAAACTCAGAGCTCACAATTGTCAGGCAGCTCTCACCTGGGAGCCCAGCAGACACCAAACTTTTCCACAGCTACTGACAGCTGGAAGTGGCTGGGATGTTAAAGAGCACAAAAGTCACTTCTCCAAGAGGTCAAAGGAGAGGTCCAGCATTAAGGAGGGAAGCCGACATATTTTTCTCCTATTTTTAACAGTTAAAAACCTACTTTATTTAACAGTTTTAACTTGTGACATCCAAACCTTTGCAGTTCTTCAGCTCAGGCATTTAGGGTGCAAGCCTGGGTACAAAGGTCCCTAGGATTAGATAAAATGCCCAATACATTCATGCCACACCAAAACATAATATTTTTCCTTTCTGGATTAGAAGAAGGTAAAAAAAAGGTTATCTGCCTTCCTAAAGCACCCTCTGAAGGAAGCAGCAGATTTTAATTGTTTTCCTCCATGAAGAAATGATACTTGGACTGACATAGTGAATTAATAATTACCAGTCCTGTTAATTTGAGACCTGCTGCTTCAGGTAAAACTGGGATTCCAAACACCTTTAATACATATATGCTGAATATCCAGCTGGTGTCTTTGTGTCCTTTGTCACAGTTTATTGTTCAATGATAAAACTTCTTGAATTATCTACAGTTTTGATTGCAGAAAAAAAAGTAGAAAATAAGGCCTACAAAGTAGAAATCAGAAATAGAAATAAGAAATAGAAATAATGCCTACAAATATTTTTTTCTACAAAAAGTAGAAAAAAAGGCCTACAAAACACCAAGAAAAAAAAAAACAACAACAAACCCCCCCCCCCCCCCCAGAACCCCCAAGCAAACAAACGAAAAAAGAACCCCACCAAACTGCTCCTCTCTTTATTCCACAGTAATTCAAATATTGATCTGCCCAAGGACAGAATGCATTTGCTGAATGACAAATACATTCATAAAATGCATAGATGCACAATTTCTAGGCCAACACTGCTTTTTTTTTTTTTAATATGTAGTAAATCAGCATTTTTCCAGCAACAATCAGAACTGAACTGGGCATCCTACTTAAGTCAGGTGATGTTTGTGATCTTTGGGAAAGCCTATATTGTTCCTTGGGAAGAAGAAATGTTTAATGGATAGGAGATGCTCCTTAATCCAAGCTGAGATCTGGGATCTCAGTCCCAGGAGGTTTAGTTAACTCCTGAGGACCAGGACTGAGCAGCCTGTGCTGGCTCTGCCTGGAACAGCTTGGCTGCACCCTCCCGAGGTCATTACAAACCCCATTTATTTTAGAATTATGTAATTATATTTGAGAAATTAGAACACTGTTTGTGAGGAATTTTAGGGTTTTTTCCAAGTTGTCTTTTTACAACTGGCATTAATGGCCTTTGATAAAATCAGCCAACTCTACTGATATTAGTAACAGAAAGCATGAGCTGATTCACACAGCTTTGTTTGTGATACAAAAATCCCATTTCACATTTGGGACATGGTCCTTGAATTAGAAAGTTTTATTTACACAATTTATTTATATGCTTTATGTGACCATGACAGTCAGAGGGATGCAACCTCCCTACACAGGTTAACTGCAACAGAAATGCATAAAAACCTCTTCCCTGTAGTTATTTTCCAACTCATAAAGAATGCCCCAATCCTTTACTGTGTTATTAACAATTTCTGCTGATGAGAGAAATACCAGGTCATCATTATTCACTTCTGTCACTCAGAGGAGCTGTGTCATATGTTCAGCTATAAACCCTAAATGTACTTTTCTTTCTCCAGCTCTCAGTTTACCTGGAGCACAGTACTGCTGCTGTAAAGGCAAGAACAAGACACCATTTAATACCAGCTTATTTAATTTAGTTAGTTATTCCCCTCCCTGAGTTATGCAAAAGGAAAAACAAATATTACTGGAAGTGTGAACTGCAGAGAAGAAATTGCACCTACCCTACCCACCTGAAATAACCTGATCTTTTCCATAACTACAATTTTTATGTTTGTTGGAAACCAGGATGTCAGGAATTGCTCCTGCAGCCTTCCAGAGCTATCCTGAGTCGTGGGTATGAGGAAGTGCACTTTACACATATTTTGCACGTCACCAAAATTTGGATGACACACGTTTCTATTTGGTTATAGATGTGTCCAAATACCCTCCCTGGAAAGCTTCTCTTAGTACCTCCCAAGGTCTAATTGATTTTTTCATGCTGTATTTATTCATCTTTCTAATCTGCTTGGTGAGCACCCAACACTGTGTTCACCACAGCTGTGCCCTCATTTCCACATCCCCCAAACCCTACAGCTCCATGGGAATGTAACATCCTCTTTGAATTGCACAGGGCTGTTCCTGCAGGAATTATTTCTCACTGATAATAAAAATGGGATGGAAAAATGACCTCCTAAACACACACCTTGCTAAATTCATGGTCATGACATCGAGATGCCCTTTTTCTCTTGTGAATTTCAAAGACATTTTTGCTTAAAGCATCCACAGCTGCTCTAAAATGAATGACAAACTATTCCCAGTCACCTGTAGTAGCACCTCATGAACCTTCAAAACATCAGGAAGGGCTCAATTCTATTTAAATGTTTTCCACATTCTGTATTTTGAGACAAGTAAATTAATGTATTATGAAAGAGAAAACCCAGACTTTTCATCTTCTCTGGTTTGATGGAGGAGAACTTGTGAGACAGTGAAAACAGAAAGTGGCCGGAAGCCTTTTTCACTTTCATTGACTTAAGCTCTTTATTTTTTTCTTAATTTTAAAGGTCCCTTCCCACCCAAACCATTCTATGATTCCATGACTGGTGCCCTCTTCCTTTGCCCCATCAGTGGAGAATCAAACAGTTTTAAATAAGATCCCTTATTTCAATTCCATAATTTGCATAGCAGCTTTTAAAGCGGTTTCTTGCAGGACCTCCTGTGTGTGAAGGGTTGTACTGAGTGACCTTATTTTACACACAGAGGCAGGAAAATAAATGATTAAAAAATTTATTATTCTCTGTATGCACATTCTTAGGTCTCTTGCAATTTAATATGGTGCATCCTACACGAAGTTGTAGGAAATAAAGTTGTAGAAAATAAAGAGAGGGGTCCATATGCCTTTTCTCAGGTACAGGAAGCATTGACTTTGTTTTTCTCTTTGTTGTCCTCCAAAAGAACCTTTCTGTGGGTTGGCATTCAGTGATTATGTTTGAGAATAGCCCATATCTGTGTGATTTGCCCATGCAAAAGGCTGCTTTCCTCATTCCTAAGAAATTTTCAAGGAAGTACATAATTGACAAAGAATTTCACTGGATTCATAATTTCACTCAGACTTCTGCAGTGTCTACTCAAGGTTAAATCAGATTGAAATACAATGCACAAGGCATTAATGTTGAGGAAATGTCCTATATTTCCTTTATTCCATAATATAACTTTCTAAAAGTCAGTTTATGTGATAATAATCTTTCCGATATATCTCAAAGAAAACAAGAAATAAAAGCTTGAAAGCTGACTGGGAATTTTTACTGTTTTTAAAATTCTGTTCTGTCTTAAGGTTGTATTCCTCTTAAAATTGATGGCTCAATGTTCTTTCATCTTAAAGCATCCTTAATTACAGCCAGAAAAAATGGAGATTGAATGTGTTCTGCATAAGCAGTGCAAATAGAGGACAAATTTGGGTGTGTATTTATGCTACAATTAAATTTATGGTATTCTGAATAAATCATTCCAATTTATCCTTAATTGTTTTGAAGTGAAATATGAGGGTATGTAGAAGTTTTGTGCTCTCACTTTGGATGGTTTACTTTTTATCATATCAGCTATCAATCCTGAAGCTGCTGAGGGGAAACAGGAGGTATGACTAAACCATATTGAAGGGAAAATTCAATTTAGGCAATGTTTCACTAGTAATAATAACAACAATATTATTATTATTATTATTATTATTATTATTATTAGTAGTAGTAGTAGTAGTAGTAGTAGTAGTAGTAGTAGTATACTAAAAGGGTACAGTTACTTCTAGACTGCAGTATGAGTTAACTTTTCTGATATGGTTTTACAAAGCAATTCCTATAGTGTATTTTAATTACAATAACCACTGAAAAAATTTGGATTCTGGAAGAAAAAAGGACTCTGGATAAATCCATGTATTCTCAGGCAGCAGCTTTGTTATTGTCCACGGCAGAGGTTCAATGAGTCTTCCATGGCCTGGGTCTGATTCTCCATTTGATGCAATCTTGTGAGGCAAAAATAGAGAGAATCCAGTGCTGGCTGAGCATTTTCAGGGCTAGGAAACTCTTTCTCTTGCTCCATGGAAAGGAATATTATTCCTAAAACTGAGGTAATGTTCAAAGACAATCTAATAAATCCCAATGACTTTGTGAGCGTGAAGGTTTTTGTTGTGGAAGAGCACATGGAGAGTTGATGAGATCTTTTTTGGACAGAGACATAATTAAGTTTTCAGCTCATCTTTAGCCATGCCAAGTAAATTCACAAACCAGAACTACACATTCTGCTCTCTGCATATGCTGCATATGCTGCAGGATGACTACTGGGGCAATGGTTTGGGGCTGAGGAGGCCTGAAAAGCAAAATTACAGCTGAAGAGCTCTCATAGCTCAGTGTTTTCCCGGATAAAAAAATGAAATTTTGTGTATCACTGGTAAGCTAACCCTCTCACCACATTGGAGGTCTAAGGCTCCATATGGTCTTACAGACTTGCAGATCTTGTTATAATGACAAAACTGAATGTTCTCTGTCCTGTTCCTCAGACCACCATCACATATGGGCTGGTTCGGAGGAGAAACCATGAATTATTTATCTGGCAGGTTTTTTAAACTGCCATGTGTGTTTGAAGCTGTTGGAAAGTCTGAAGTGGCATAAGTGGCTTCACAGGAGATGGATTGGGAGGCAGAATGTAAGCAAAGCTGCCCAAATTATGTGATGAATATAATTTATTGCTAGCTACTGATTTGTTGTATAATTTTCACCAGAACTGGCAGAAAATCAGGAGGGAAACTGGTTAGTGTGAATCATCATCTAGTCAAGAAAAGCAAACTCAAAGCCTCTCCTGCAATCCCAGCATTCTGATAAAAGTGTGGAATGCAGGAGAACTGAAATTCTGCTGGAGTATCTGGGTTTACTTACTACAAAAAATCCCTACAATGAGCAAAACATAAAAATAAACCTAAGAAATGAAGGAATGGATTTAGCAAAATCTTCTGTCTTGCTCTCAAGAGGAGTAACCCGGTAACGAGCAGCACAATTAAGACTCCCACTGAAACCTGAGATTCAGAAGTGTTCACAGGCTCCCAGGTTTGATCTAGAGCAAGGACATCTTGCAGGATCAGACTTCAGTAGCTCCAGCCAGTGCAGTCAAGGCCAGAAATTAACATTTCATTGCTGATGAAGGCAATAAAGGACATTGAGATACAAAGGGCCTTGAGTCCAAAGCATTCATTAGTATGTTTTAAATTTCACTTGACATCTGCTTTAGTTGAAATAGCACACAGCAAAATGCCACTTGTTCTTCCAGTTTTGGCTTCTGAGCAATCACAGAGTCACAGGATTATTTAACATTTATATAAAGTCTTATTGCAAAGGCTACACCTCCTGTCATCTAAATGCAGCTTTGCTGTAAAAGTTTGCAGGACACACAAAGAGGAGAGAGAAGGTTTCTCTGTAGGTTGTTACTGAAGACAGTACTTAGGATTCAGTTTTTTATTCTGGACAATGTGCAAGGTTTACTGCAGGATCATTTTTTATTTTACCCAACTGGAGGAACATCAGTTGTCACCTTCCGACACTTTTTACTGGAAATGCTACATGAACTTCCTTAATTTTAAAATTTAGAAGAGCAAATTGGTTCCAGTCATTTGCAGGAGACCAAAACATTTTACCCCCAGTCTTAGAGGGGCATTTTACCTTTTAGATTCCAAGCTTTCATGTGACCTTTCCATGAACATGAACCACTCCTGCTCTTTCTGAATTATTAAACTTGCATAACAGGACATATTCCATGAAATATGGAAAATGCCAATTTGGGTTTGAGACCTGATAAAAAAAAAAAAAAGAAGGAAAAAACCAAAAGTCCTCTCTGAGGACTGAGTAGGTCCTGAGTAGGTAGAATTAAGAAAATGGAAAAACAATTTTTTTTTTTGCTATTTTTTTACTGCTGTCAGATGCTTCCAGATCAACCCACACTTTCTCTTTACCACAGTCTTACTAATGCAGTGTATGAATAAGGAGAGTTTTAAAATACATTACCAAATATGTTAACTTTCTATTTTAATTTTGTATTTTATTTTATTATTAAGGATTAGGCTAAATCTCTATAGAATGAAACACTTGAGTCCTCCCACCTAAACCTTATCTTTCTTTTACCTCTTTACTGATGTGAAAGAGAATAAAACTGCGCATTTCACACTCCAATTGGCAGTGCATTTTAAAATTCTGCAGCAGCCATAAAAGCACAAAGCAACAACTGAGAACTTTCTTGAAAGTCTGTGCTGTCAGGGGGTTCTTTTCTCATAAACACTTCACAAATATTATACAGACAATTTAATTAACATGGGTGACTGGGGTTATAAAAAAACCAGCCAGATGGGGTGATGGTTTGTAATCTGTATTGCTCTAAAGTGTGTGAGAGTCTGAGTTTCCTATAAACAACTTCACTTTCATAGAATGAACTGTATCCAAGAAGAGCTACTTAAATACAATATGAAGAAGAAGAAGAAGAAGGGAAGGGAATGAATGACACTCCTGCTTGAAAAACACAGCCATAGTTCAGTGCTTTTCTGCTGATATCTAATTATTTTCTGCTGGTGAAGCATAAGCAGATCAAGTTTCATCTGTGCACTGGAAATGCTGTGAACTGTCTGCAAAGCTCTGAAAAATTAATTTTCCCATTTATATGAAAGGCCAGAGTTCTTTTAACTACTTGTAACAGTGTGACATCTCTGTAAACCATCCTTTCCCACGTACATGAAAATCAGGATTCCTGTGGTGTCCTGATGAATTAGCAGGCGGAAATT
This sequence comes from Drymodes brunneopygia, assembly GCA_013400955.1. Taxonomy (NCBI): domain Eukaryota; kingdom Metazoa; phylum Chordata; class Aves; order Passeriformes; family Petroicidae; genus Drymodes; species Drymodes brunneopygia. The sequence continues at coordinate 98,542 of VZTZ01016828.1, forward strand.
TTCTCCTACAAGTTTTCAGAAATTGTCCAGAGAATGAACCAGAACAACAACAACAACAAAAATTTTAAAAAAAGGGAAAAATCTTCATTTTGGCAGTAAAAATTTAAACAAAAATATTCTTTCTAGTTTATCTGAGGTTGGAGCCAGGTGGGGCTCAGTCCCTTCTCCCAGATAGCAAGTGACAGGGGAAAAGGAAGCAGCCTCAAGCTCTGCCAGGGGAGGTTTAGTCTGGATATTAGGGAAAATTTCTTCAAGGAAAGGGTTGGGAAGCCCTGGAGCAGGCTGCCCAGGGCAGAGGTGGAATCACCTACCCTGAGGCTCTCCAGAACACCCCTGGCTGTGGCACTGGGGGAGGTGGTTAGTGGTGAACACGGTGGTGGCAGTGCTGAATTTGATGATCCCAAAGGTCTTTTCCAGCCCTGGTGATTCCATGATTCCGTGTGCAGGGGGTGGCCCAGCCCCAGGGGCAGCCTGGACACAGCCCCTGAGCTCTGCTCTCTGTTCCTGGGCACTGCTGCTGAATTCCACTGGAAGTATTGACATTATTCCCAGCAATAGCCCTGATTTATTTCCATGTACAGGCTGAAAAGCTGTGAGCTGATAGGGATTCTGCTAACATATTATTTGCTCACAATTACCTGGTTTTATTAATAGAAGGGCATTATCCTCCAAGCTTTTCTTACCAACTAAATCAGTCATTTAAATCCTGTTTCCTACCTTGCTGCTTCTATTGACTTTATCATTATAGAATCCGGGTGTCTCTACTTTGTGGCTCTTTTGAAAATCATTGACAGAATATAATCTGCATGATTTTAGGGGCTGTTAATAAATAAACACAACAGACTAAAAATCTGGGGAAAAAAAAAAAAGCGCCTAACGGATAAAAACAGAGATAAACAAAAGAAGGAACAGAGGAAAATAATATGTGTATGGACTGAGTGCTATTAAGGAACAAATCTTTTTTTTTTTTTCCAATTTATTTTTGCCACCTTGCCTTTTTGACCTGTGGGTTTTATATAACTAAGGGATTGCCACCCCTTAGCTGGGGAATTAGGGATTCAGTAGATTACTAGAAGATGAAAATAACTGAGAAAATCTGTAGAGGAAGAAAATAGGGATCTTAATATTGAGGACAGAGAATGAATTTTACTAGCAAGAACATAAATTCAAGGCTTTGATCTCCTCTGTGTGAGAGCAGTGACAAAGCAAACAGAAACTCTTCAGCATTTCTATGCTGCTTTCTAAAATTCACTGGCTGGCTAACAGCCAAAATATTTAAATAAGCTAATAAACACAGTATATTGTAAAAATAGAAATAATTAAATATACAAGAGGGAAGAAGACACATGGTGTACATGAGAAAAAAAACCCACAACATAATTTTCAAGATGATTCCAGTTCCTCTGAATGAGAGATGAGCAGACATAAAAAAAGAAATAAGCAGTAGGAAACAAAAAATATGTTCCATGAAATGTTACCATGAAACCCATGACAGTAAGAGCCACACATTGTGGGAGGCTGGGAAGTTGTATTTGCAATTCTAAATGGACAAAATGCATATAAAGCAATATACAGGCCTCTTCTTTTTATCGTGTTAGGAATTGTGAGATGAAATGAGGGCAAAATAACCACAATTTAAAAAAGATTGGAATAAAAACCTGAAGAAATAAGAGTGGGGGGAAAGTGTTACAGGAAGAAGGATGGCTTTGAATCACAAAAAGCACTTAACAGTAAGAAAGAAAGATAAAATGCTCATGAAATTCACAGAGAGACTGGAAAAAGATAACAAAATCTCAAAGTTTTTTTGTTATTTTATGGGTAACACATCCACATCTGCAAATTTTAAAGATTTGTGCCTTGGATAATCAAGTGAAAGGAAATACAATTTTTTACTGAGTTTTCAAAGTGTGGGAAAGGTGCTTGGTTCACTTAAAGACTGTGGACACATCATCTTTTACAGCAATTTCAAAGTCTGGACAATGTGGTGAGAAGGAACCACAGGTCTAATGCCCCTGGATTTTGGCTAATTATTCAACACCTGATAATTCAGTCAGCTTTGAATCCCAGGTGTGTTTTTATCTGATGGCAGGTGGTGAGTTTGTTTATGATGATGTGGTGGGAGACCCTGTCAGAGGCTTTCCTAAAGCTGAGGCAACCAACACCCACTGCTCTCCCTCATCCTTCACTTGGGGAAGGCAGTGAGTCTGGTCACCCTGGGAAAACTCACCCTGGCTACTCCCATCCCCAGATCTGTGTCATTTGCCATTTTTCATTAGAATTTTAGTGGTAGCATTCACAAAGCTGCAATAGCCCAGCTACATGAATGTTAAAAGTCAGAAGACATATTTTCTAAAATAAATCAAGGTAAAACCATCTACGTAAAAAATATCTGTAATTCTCTGGAACATGTTTGAGATCATGTTTCAACAGCTGATCAGCTGAGATTCAACATTTTGGATTTCATGCTCTCATTTCATAGTCTCTGAGGTGAGTCCTGCCCTGTCTTTAGGGTGAGTCCTTCATGTGAGTGAAGGAAAATGAAGTCTTGTAAAAGCAACTGATTTCAAGCCATTAAACTGAACTTCTGACATTAATCTTTATCAAAATATTGAAATTGTTCTCTTTTCTTTTTCTGGTCATGCAGGCCCACAGTAAAATATTATTTTTGTCTGCTTTGACATGGTGATGGAGAACAAAGAGAACAGAGGATGTGCCAGGCACCAGTGGAATTTACGGGGCAGAGCTGAGATAAGGCTGTCTCCTGAAAATGAAATGTACAGATTACATTGCAATGCTTCACTGCATCTGCAGATAAGAGAGCTCATTTCACTTTCTCCTCTCCCATGGAAATGGCCATTTTTCATTTTCACCAAAGGCCAGTCTAGCCATAACACAACACTTTGGAAACAGACTGGCTGGGGGATTTTGAGTTACCACTTTACGATGTGGTGTAAATCCAAAAACCTGAAGTATTAATGCCCATGCTTGGAGAAAGCCTTCTACTGCTCCTGGAAAGAACTGACTTGTTTAATAACTCTGGGATCAATGTTTCTTCCATTCCAGTCTACTTTCATTTAGTTGCCATTTTCATTCAACATTTTACCTTCCATGATAAAACAGAACTTCATCTCTTAACACAATTACAGCTCAGAAACAGCTTTTGTATAGTTTGCTTTATGTCTTTTTTGGGGGTGGGGGAAGAGAAAAAGAAATGAGACAGAAGTCATGTTGTCATAATATTGATTTTCAAAGCCTGGCAAATACACTTCATGTTTTGAAACACAATGGAAAATTCAGAGGCCAGTTCACATACATTTACTGTTCAACAAATACATGTTCTTTTACATACATGATTCTATTCAACCTGCTACAAATACTGAATATCCAAGGACTAAAAGGAACTGAGGTTCACAAGAATGATATTGCTTATTCTTTAATTTCTGTTCTAGTATCAAAATAGATATACAAAACATTTTAAACATTTTCAGGTAAGTTAACCACCAAGAAGATTTTTATACATTTTAGCACATGTTTATGCATCAGGATTTATATTAAAATTACTTTTGTCTTGAAAAAGCTAGCAAAGACCTACATATTTCAAAATTCTGCATTAGAAGGCAGAAATTTCAAAATAAAAGTAATAATAATAATAATAATAATAATAATAATAGTACCAGCACTCAAGAGACGGACTAAAACAGAAAAAAAAAATAATACAACAACAGGGAATATTTCTGTAATACAAGAAATTGAGGTAGGTCTCTGTCAAGCTTAGTGGCTTTTCTAGTAAAATGCAAAATAAAGTGCCTCCTAGAAACATGAAAAAAGAAACTCTTCAGAGGTCTTTTCATAAATTGATGTTAAGCTGAGATATGACCTTGAATTTGAGTCTTCATTGGAAGGGAGGTCACTTGAAGAGCAGCTTTAGCCCTCAGAGTCTTGTGGCTACATTGAGTCCCCACACTGCTTCCCTGATTCCAAAGAGGTGCCACAAAGTGTCTGAAGCACAGCAGAAAGGAAATGGTTATTGCTGCTGAAAAGGAATCTTAGTGGAAAAATAAAGGGGAGCCAGAAGATAATTTGGAAGCACCATATTTCTATTCCTTTGTTTCACAACCCAACCAGGAGAGCAAGGAGACACCAGCACAACAACATGTGCTCTTGAACTCAGTCACTGAAATATCCACACCTTCACTGAGATAATAACACTAATCCCTAAAACTTTACTTGATTAAATTCATGTTTCAACAACTGTGGCTGTTGCAGGGCCACTGATACAATATTTGTTCCTGAGCTGTTCTTTTGCTAGCTTGACCTTTTCAAATCTGGAACATTTCGGCTCTGTTTTCATTTATAGTGGTGGCTACACCACCATGTGATATTTCAATTGAATATGACAGTTTTACTATGTCTCCTTCTGTCTAGGAGTAGAGTTTATGGATACAGTACTAATAAAAATTGTATAATAAAACAAAAACAAAACTGGGCAGCTTTGGCAGTGAGCTGTAGTAAATTGCCTAAGAAAGATACTCAAAAAGGGAAAACCGAACATTTTAAGAAATTCTGTATTATGTATTTCTAGCGCTGTTTTATTAATATTTTTTATTATCCCATACATATTCATAGCTGGAGTATCTTGAAGCACTTGCTGTTGCCACAAGTTGCAGTGTAATGTAAAAATAGTGTGGAATGTAACTAAAGTCATAACTGTGGGTTTCAGCAGCCGAGTCAAAGGACACATCTTTAAATGGAGCAATTCAGAGAGGCAATTTCTTGTCTCTCATCCCAGGAATAAAATCATGGAATCATAAAATGACCTGGGTTGGCAAGGACTGAGCTGGCTCATTTAGTTCTAACCCCCTGCCATGGCAGGGACACCTTCCACTGTCCCAGGTTGCTCCAAGCCCCATCCAGCCTGGCCTTGGACACTGCCAGGGATCCAGGGGCAGCCACAGCTTCTCTGGGCACCCTGTGCCAGGGCCTGCCCACCCTCACAGGGAACAATTCCTTCCCAACATCCCATCTAACCCTGCCCTCTGGCAGTGGGAAGCCACTCCCTGTGTCCTGTTACTCCATCCCTTGGAAATTGTCTCTCTCCATGTTTCCTGTCAGCTCCTTCAAGCCCTGCAAGGCCACAATGAGCTCACCTCAAAGCTTCTCCTCTCCAGGCTGTACAATCCCAGCTCTCCCAGCCTTTCCTCCCAGCAGAGCTGCTCCATCCCTCTGATCATCCTGGTGCCTCCTCTGGGCTCCCTCCAGCAGCTCCAGGGCCTTCCTGTGCTGGGCCCCAGGGCTGGGGCAGCTCTGCAGGTGGGCTCTCACCTGATCTCTCCCCTGGAGCAGGAGTTGCAGGTCAAAGAGAGAATTCTTTCCTGGCAGGGCAGATCTCCAACAAAAAGGGGTGACCTGGCTCAAGTGCTCTATAGGGAGTCTATAATCTGAGGGATGGGATGGATTCATGAGCTTGCAGGATGGGGATCTGAGAACTGAAATGTCTCTGTTCTCTGAATCCTTGCAGCTCCCTAAAACTCTTTACTCTACTTTTGTCTGTTAAAGAGAAAGGTTGGCAGAAGCAGAGAATTTGTGTTAGCTGACATGGATTCCCAGTTTTATAATGGATCATTCCTATACTCCAAGCACGTTGTTTTCTTGGAAGTCTCCCTAATCTGAACTAGTTTACACAGGCAGAGGGAGTTTTCTTCATCTTCACAGCCACTGAGAAAATACCTTCAAATTGTTAAATTATTGCTGAAAGGTTCACTTTGGTTACAGGAACAATCACAAATAATTTATCAGTTGTTTGTGCAGATTAATGTCTGGATGACATTTACAGGAAGAAACTTCAGGTCTCAGAAAAGTTAATAAAGATAATGATTATTCTTCAGCTTTTTATACAATTTTACAAGAGAATCGCTCTGAATGAGGAAAAAATGTACTTAAAAGTTTATAATGCTAATTTGAATAATATGTAAAGTGGTAAAAACTACACAGGAGATAGAAAAATAGAAAAAATGTATAGTATTAATCTCATTTATACTCATAAGATCATTTACAGTAAAATGATTTCAGAATTAGATGGTAATAACCTGGAGCTGTGTGTTGTTAGTGAGTGACTTTATTAGAGAATAAGAGAAACTTTCTTAAATAATGGCTAAGATCAAGGAACAGAAGCTCTTCAGTCTATTCTGTTTCTATTTTATGCTTTATGTATTTCTCTACAAAAAGCTCAATGGTAACAGACAGTACAAGATTAAGTGAAATTTTTAACTGAGCCACATCTGATGAAACTTCATAATATTAGAAATGGGAAGTTTTCAGCTCAGCCATTGCTACACCAGTTCCATAGTTACACATTACTGTAAATATTTAGTGTTTTCCCCAATTTAAACATATTTCCTTTGTGTTTTTCCTTTAAATCAATTTCTATTTATCCTATGGGCTGCCCATTATCTTTCACCAAATATATGAAACAGAAGTAAATTCCTTGAAGAAAATGTGTTTTCACTGAATTTTAATTAAATCAAGAATAGCTGAGTCATTTTTGTTCTTGTTGCTAAGGAGATCAATTTTTTTGTTGATTGTGGGTTATTTTATATAATTTTCTTATATTTTAATACTTTAAACTACCAGAAACTTTGATCAGCCATGTTCACCAGGACAAGTATTCTTTGGTAATGGAATAAGGGACTCAGGGAATGCCTGAGAAACAGCCATGTGCTCCTGGGGATCCCAGGATATGACATCCCATGCCTAAGCATTTTGCATTGTCAGGAAAAGAAATATCCAAAAAGGAGATACAGAATGAAAATAAAATTCAAAAAATAATAATAAAAAGTAAAAATAATACAAAAAATGTTTCTTTATACAGTTCTTGCCTTGAGCAGTACTTTTTTCCCCCTTGTAACAGTAAGGGTCTTTAAAAATATAAGGATATAAGGGTGGGTTAAAATCAGTCACTAGATTAAACTAAAACTGAGCTAAGAAGCTAAAAATTAAAAAAAATATTTGATATAATTATGAGATGACAAGAACTGATCCAGGCCTGAGTGTAATGGCGAAAGCAAGATGAGTAGAAATTGTCAGAATATCATTTTTCAGTGTTTGCAGTCACTGCATTGAAGTTCCAGATGCACTCGTTAAGAATGAAAGCTTTTTTCCAGCGTCAGAGCTGTCAGACTGCAGTTGTAGCAGATCAGAGCTTGCAGTTCTGTATTCAGAATGACACCGTGCTGCTTTGGGAAAGGCACACTGACATTTCACCGTGGAGGAAAAGGTCTTGGGAGTGTTGCTTGTCCCTAAGAAATGTCTGAGTGAAGTGAAACGCGGTCGTGTTGCAAAGCCTTGGTGACAAATCCTCGCCAGTGGCTATGTGTACACTCCATTATTCATTCCCACCCTCCAGCAACTGGTACAGGTTGGCATTACCCAGCTCTCCTCCAGGCTTATGCTGGAATTATTTATGCCAAGACATTTCAATTAAGGGAATGAAGACCAGGTAAATCTCTCCCTGAACAAGGGGTTTTGCATAACAGCGACTCATCACCGCTTCACTTTTAACCTGGAGAGCCTTCCCTCTGCAATTTAGGTTGGAGTCTGAACTGAGCATCTATTGACATCCACAGACTTGATTCACCAGTGCTAAAGAATCACTGACCTGATAGATTCAGACAGGACAGCCCTGGCTTTCAGAATTCCTGCTCAGAGGGGAGTCTGGATCCAACCCCAGCCTCAGGCCTGGGCAGTGGCTCGTGTCCAAAGGGCTTTAAATGACTTTGTCCCACAGGACTAAGGGTGGCAAATAAAATATATTTATATACATAAAACAAATAATCTATTTAAATTGATGAGGATAATGGTAACTATTAGACCAAAAGATCTTAGTAGAATTATTTACTATGCATTACAGGCAGCCATAATTATTAATATAGTTCACTATTTATTGGAGCAATGATATCAAAGCTAGAAAAGCAGTTATTAAGTAGGGATTGATGTTACTTACCCTTCCCAGTGACCAAATCTCTTTCCTTACTCTCAGAGAGTGACCTTGAGGGTGCCCCCACTCCAGGGAGGAATCTCCACACACTCCCAGAAGGGGTTGTTAGAAGATCCTCCCTTTAAAGAGTGGGGCTGGGCTTTTCTGGCATAAAGTGACAGATGTCAGATGTCCCCAGGCTGGGTTAGATCAGCTGTCAGCACTGTCACCTGTTGGTTCCTCTGCCAGGATCTTGGGAAACATTGCTCCTCCTCAGACTGTTGAATTTTGGGATGGATGAGTGAGGCTGCTCTCAGTATCCTTCAACCCCTACCTCAGCATGGCCCCCTTCCCACCCAGCCCTGGTAACTTCTGCAAACAGGAATTGTTGGAGCTGTTTCTAGCCCCACTCAGGCAGAGCATCCTGCTATAGAAGCTGTTAAATATGCAAATGTTTGACAGCTCAAACTTTCCTTTAGTCTGCAGCAGGGAGCATTAACAGTGTCTCGTGCAGGGAGGTGGATGAAATGAGGACACAATTTCAGTTCTGAGGCAAAAAAAAGAGATGAGGATTTCATATGAGATACAAAATCAATGGCATGGCAGGGAATGGCCTCAGTGTTCTTACTGCTCCATTTCTTTGTTGAATTTCCCTGGAAGAATTTCCTTTCAAGGCATAATAATGGAGTAGTAACCCTTCCTGAGGAGAAAGGGATGTTGGTTGCCAAGTGTTGGAAGCCAAGGCATAATTTAAAAGCTTTACCAACAGCAGCACACAACACAACATCTCCTGTATTGGTAGTTTTTATGCTTTTTAGGAAGATTTTGGACACATTTCCATAGTGTTCACTCCCAGGGCAGTGGTGGACTCACCATCCCTGGAATTGTTTAAAAAAGGTGTGGATGTGGCCCTTGGGGACCTGGTTCAGTGGTGACCATGGTGGTGGTGCTGGCTGAAGGTTGGACTCGATGATCTTAAAGGTCTTTTCCCATCTCAATGTTTCTATGAGTCTATAATCTATGACCTCAGGAGTTTGTCACCTACTTATCAATCAGCTGGTTCTAAATCACCAACCACAGCTCTGACATCACATTTGGTTAATTGATTTAGGCCATAGCAATAAAATAGCACCAAGAGTAAATTTCGTACATCTGTTGTAATACTTTTCATGCAGTTTGCAGAGCCTGAGAAAGAGTGTAGTTATTCTGAAAAAATCTTACAGAACACAAGATTGCACTGCATGAGAACATAAATCCTGGTGAAAATTTGAGTGCCTTGATCTTCAGAGTGAAATGCACTGGTCTGTGGCTGATGAAAATGGCAACAGGTGTATAATCTGAAAAAAAATTAAAGCCTCTCTAGTTCTGGTCTTTCCAAGTTTTTTTTTTCCCAGGATAATGTCTAGAATGTGTATTCTTGTGGTCTGCTGCATGCAAATGTTGCAATCATAATTCCTGACCAAAGGCAAAGCTAAAAACCCCTTTTCTGAACTGATGAATATTTTAGCAACTATAACAAGAAGAGGAATGAGTTATTCACCTAAGTATGAACAAAGAGCAGCCCAAAAGCCCAGATCAGTGTGAGCAATTTAATTTGAGAAATAATTTATTATTTGACAGGACAAATGCAAAAGCAACATGCTCCAAAATGCTCACCCTGGCACAACTTCCATGTCCATCCCCTGTTCTGTTTTCCCAGGCCTGTCAGGGGACAATCAGGACTAATTATTTGACTCAAGTCTAAAATACTTTACCTTGCAGAGTGCCACAATGGAGGCTGCCCTTCCTGACCTTGCAGGAATGAGATTTTTCATTCCACTCATGAAGTGTAATGCCATTAAAACCAATTTAATACATTCATTTCAATTACATCCTTTTTTTATAGAAGATACAGTGCAGCTACTTTGTGGAAAGGTTGTATTTTTTTTTTTTTTTAATTAAACTCACAGAACTGGAATTCTATTTCTATGATACCTGCCTTTTTTATTTTTGATGTGATTTTTAAATTTTTGAAATAACTCTGATAATCCAGGTTACATTACCAAGATTATAATTGTATTGTATTTACTCTTAGTAAAATTATTCCTTCCTGGTCAAAAATTGGAGTTGCAGTATAACTATTCTGAAATTTTTACTTGCACATTACAGAGCTGAGGGCAAAGATTTTTCTGCTTACACAATTTTGTATGGTGACAAAAAGAGGCAAAAGAAGAAGAATGATTTAAAACTTAGTAAATAACAGATTATCTCCATCCTCCCTGTGCTCTACCTATTCTTAAATTGTGGGAACAGAAGGTTCATTTGATCAGAAGTGTGAATGGGATTATTGGAATTAATGCAACATAAAAACCCAAAGATCTGAAAGGCAAAAAGGAAGAGAAGCAATGAAGTAAAGGGCGGTGCCTGAATTGCAGCTGAATTGAAAAATATTCACCAGAATTAAATATATTGGGATTTTGGTGACATAATTCTGCCAGTTGCCTCTTCTGATAAAAGTTTTTGTCCAAGGTCAGATGAACTTTTAATTAAATTGTTGTGCATTAGTTGGTTTTGTTTCTTGACACACAAAAAATACGTTGATGCTAAATATAAACCAAATCAAGGAACTATTAACTAAGTGAAGCTTCCTTTAATATTACAAAAGTTCATTGGACAAAAACTTTTATCAGAAGTGGCAGAATTATGTCACCAAAACCACAGGTAATCTATTTTGATAAAAAGCTCAGATGAATCTCACATGGCTCTAACTGGGCCAAACAAAAGTATCTGAAGTGGGAATCTGGAGCAGAGTTTGATCTTCTTTCTCTGGATCTGTACCTAGATGTCCCTGGAATTGCAGTGTTCTGTCCTAAAATCAGTTATATCCTGTGGCTTACCCAAAAAGCATCAAGATTTAGTACATTGCTCTTTGCAATGAGCACAGAAGAGATAGAACTTCAATTTTCTGTGAAAGAAAATATAATGGAGAAAGGACCTTATTTTTTTTATATAAAATGCCTCTTTTCTTTGCACAAATACCATCAAAGTGGAAGCTATCACTGGACCCTTCATCCCTGTGTGCTCCTGTACCCTGCTGAGTGGTATCACATTTATTAGGGGTGTTATTAGGAAGGCTTTCTCCAATCTGTCACATCTGTCACATCTGTCTGTCACTGCCTGGCTGGCTGTCATCTGCTCTTTTAAGTATCAGCTCACGAGGCAACTCTTTCCACAGGCTGATTTCCACAGTGGAATGAGCAACATATTACCTGATTTCAAAATTTTTTTTTATGTAAAATAATTGATTTGTCATTTTTTTATTTCTCTCATTCATTTAAATGGTGTATCAGGTAACCATAGGGTTACATAAATGTGTGTAGAAATGTGCCACCAAAACAGATGTGATGTAATGGTGTGTGATGGGACCTGAACCAGCAGGCAAGAACACATTTCAGAATTTAGTACAAGAAAAAAAGCTGTAGTAGGAAAGAGGAGGAGGAGGATCAAGGAGTGTAGTAAAGGTTGCCTGAAGTTATTTTTACCTTATATTCTAGCATTTTTCCTTGCAGACAAGGTAATATCATAAGGTATTTAAACAATATTGTTGTCTTTCTTGAGAGCCCCTTGTTTACAGTCATTCATTATTCCCACTCCATTCTCCTGGCATGTCATAAATCCTGTTTGGTGCCTACTGCCCAACAATGCCATGTGGAGCTGTAGAGAGTCAGTTTGAGATCAGTGGACATTTTTCAGCTCTATTTACCTGTTTACTGGTTTAGTTACCAACACTCATTTCAACTGGAAACTAGAAGATGGAATCACAGAATCTCCTGAGCTGGGAGGGACACACAGGGATCCAACCCCTGGCCCTGCACAGACCCCCCAGCAATCCCCCCCTGTGCATCCCTGAGAGCATTGTCCAAACACTCCTGGAGCTCTGGCAGCCTCGGGGCTGTGCCCATTCCCTGGGGAGCCTGGGCAGTGCCCAGCACCCTCTGGGGGAAGAACCTTTCCCTGAGCTCCAGCCTGACCCTGCCCTGGCACAGCTCCAGCCCTTCCCTGGGTCCTGTCCCTGGGCACAGGGAGCAGAGATTGGAGCTGCCCTTGTGCTGCCCCTCAGCCCCCCGTGAGGCCAGACCTCAGTCTCCACTTCTCCAGCCTCTCCTCAGATGGACAAAAGCTTTTTAATTCTCTGCTGTTTCTGCACTGCATAACTCTGGAGGTTTTTAGTTCGTAGATACTCAATGCTTGCTAAAAGGAATGGGGTACCCAGTTTCCTACATCCTTTAGAATTACAGCAGAGAACTATTTGTACTTGTAGGCACCTAAATATCTTTGAAAATCTGTCACCTGTAAAAGCTGATAATAACATTTCCCTTTGAAAGTTCAGTGGGAAATGTCTCCTCTTAACAATGTGTACGGCGCCGCTTGTCCTGTTGGTGCTGTCCTGCAGCAGACCATAAATCACTGCACAATCACTGACAGCCTGCACCACCAACATGCTGTGCCTTATTCTGGGGCCTAATTATATCAGCATCCAATGGCAGCACCTCTGAAAGGGATTTGTCAGCATTTTCAGCTTTCTGGTTTGGTTTTTTTTTTCAAGGTGGATGAAAACCTAATATATCAGTAATTCCAAAATTGTATCTGCTCGATCAGACACAAAAGTTGTCAGTCAGGATTTGATTTTACTTGTCTCTGGTATGTTCTAGTTTTACTCATTTATTTTTTCCAGCTGGGGTTGAGAATCACACAGCAGCTTGTGTGTGTTTTGAAAAGTTCCTATAAAAAACTGCTCAGTGTTTCTCACTTATTTCTAATTATAGGTGAGGTAAATGGTTGCTGAATAATGAAGTGTTAAATATATTCAGTGTACATACAAAAGTGCTCGAGGGTAGGAAAGAAAAAGTTATCAAAAATAATTACCTGCTAGCTCTGCCTCCTGGGATCATGCTAAGTGAAATGGCACTGTGATTTTTGAGAGAAATTTGAGAGAGTTGTGAGAAATCCAGGAGTCTTTTCAGCAACGTGCATTGATACTACTCATATTCTTCAATGTTTGCACATCAAGCTGTTATTCATTTTGGATTTCTCCCCTGGTAATTTTTTCTGTCATACTGAAGAATTTTTATTAACATAATATATACTGTAGGTGGCTTTAGTTCTAGAAAATAAAATTTTAATTTTATCTGTGATTAAAAACTTCAACTATTTCCATGCTGATTCATTTTTTTCCTAGGTGAGGCAGTAACCACAGAAAAGAGCATGGATTAAATCAGGTAGCAGAGATTATTGCTAAAATATCAAACTAATCGACAAGACTCATGATTTGACAGGTGGAAACAGTCCTGATGGTGGTGAATAATAATTGCTACGTGGTGATAGTCCAGACAAAGTGTCACTTATGGCATCAGGAGTAATCAAAGGAATCATATGTTGGACATTTTGCTGCCATTTCATTCTGCAGCACCAAAGTCAATGAAAAGCATTGATACAGTTAGCTGTTGGCTCAGGATGATCTCCATCTGGAGCACTCTGGCTAACACTGTTTTGTACCTGGGATACACTCCAAATTCAATTTAGCCAGAAAGACTTCTCAGCACATTTGGGAGAGCTGCCTCTTCCACCTTCCTCCAGGAATTTGCCTCGTGTGCAGCTTCGCTCGGTTTTTCTTTCTGTGTATTTTGGACTATCACTATCTTTTCTTTCCTCAAAATTGTCACACCATAGTAATGAAAATATTTCTGATTTTCTTTTTTTTTTTAAATATTGTACCAATTCCTGTGAGAGCTCTGCTGCTGTTGCTCTTTGTCTCTGTAAAGCCTTCCCAAGCTTTAATGCTGTAGTTTCCTTTCTTGGTCCACACATAAACTGGCAGAAATTAAAGGCTTGAGTGCCCAGTATTTTGAAAACCAGCATTGCAACAGCTCAGTGCCTATCCCTTGATGTGCAGGGCAATGTGCAGCATGCCAAAATTTCCCAGATTTCCTCCAAATGTGCTGTGAGACAGCTCATCTGCCCAGGGCCAGGCAGGAGCAAACACTGTGGGGGTGGCAGGTCTCAGGTTCCTCCTTTCCTGGCCCCAGTTTCCTTTGCTGTGCCCTCCTGAGGAGGCTGGAAGAGAATTTTCCAGAGGCACTGCAAGCAAAGAATGGGCACAAGAGCCACAATCACTGCACTTTATGGACAGAGGGAGAACAAGCTGGGGCTCAGTGCCTGCTCTGTAAAACCCAGCCCAGCCCAGAGCTCAGACACTCCTCTTTGCTCCACATCCCTCCTCAAAGAGAAAGCAGAGGAGCAGTCTATGGTAAACTTGTGTAAATATAATTCATCACTCCTAAACTCTTCTCTAGAGCTAACCTCTTTCCCACATGCACAAAGGACAGTTAATAGCACATTTTTACCAACCTCTTGCATCACTGAGATGCTGCTTCTGGGGTGAGTGCTCAGTCTATTTACAATATGTACTTATTCTTTTCCTGGTGATATTTCTAATCCACTCTAAGGGATACCCAAATTCAATTTCCCACTTTAATTTTACCCCAAAGCCAATGAAATCCACTCACAAGGCCCTTTTCCCCTCTCACCAGTGGGCAGCAGAGGTGATCTGCATCCATCATCCTGAGTGGGTCAAGGGCCAAAACTAAACCCAAGCCCCATAATATTTTAAAATTAATTTTATGATAAAGGCCACAGGACTTGCCTGCACAGTTATGTGAGCAGCTCTTGTGTCCTGTTGGTGCAAATGCAATCACTTCCTTCCTCAAACACTGACTGCATCAATTCAAAATATCACAGAATCATAAAACCATGCAATGGTTTGGCTTGGAAAGAACCTCAAAGATCAAGAGTCTTTAGAGTAAAACTGGGAGCCAGGATCTCCCTCGATTTTCCTTTTGCACTCTGAAGAATTTCTCTGCTTCTCTTTCATTTTTTTTCTCTATTGGCCCAGCTTTTTTTTCAGGGTAGTCAGGTAGACAAAAGAAAAGAGAAAAATTTCCCCCATGTAAAGTACTTTTTCCATGAAGATGTGGTACCAGAGATCCCAGTTCTGCTCCAAGTCATATTGCTGGAAATTGGCAGCACTCTGGTTAATCAACATTTTGATTCTGACTTCATGCTGCAGCTTTCCAAAGCAGAATTCAGGAAGAGGACTCCCTTTTGAAAATAATAGTTTGTTTGATATTTCATTTCAAATGAGTAATTGTGTCACTTTGTGATATGTGGGCACAGTGGGATTTGGTCAAAGGTTGGACTTGATGATCCCTGGGGTCTTTCCAACCTTTTTGATTCCATGCTTCAACGACTTTAACTTACATTGGGTTTACAGGTGTTATTTTTCCTTTCTTTCACACATACATTCACACAGAGGCAAAGTATTAATTGACAACACTGCTGTCCTAGGGAAATTGATTTTTGAAAAGCCAAAAGAAATTAGCCAGGATTTTTAATATGCTAATGTGAGGAAAGGTAAAACAGCTTTTGCAAACAGAATGAAACCTTGACAGAGATTTCAACTACACAGACCTGGCCAGGTTTCCCACAGGTTTCCTCTGTGGCAGTAATCAGCCTCACGGGGAGGTCTGTAAAACTTTGGCAGCATGTTGAGTGCCCAGATGAATCCAAATCATGATAAATCACGAGGGATCTCATTGCAAGGCTTATTACAGCTGGGCCAAACCTAGCCCAGCAACTGAAAAATCAAATTGTCCTTGTGCATCTCAGGGGATAAAAACATCCAGTGAAACTCATAAAGAGTAACTGCACAGAGCAGCATCATGTTCTGCATTCAGAATAACTTTTGGGCTTCATAAAAAATAATAATTTTCTTTTTTCTCAGAAAATTTCCATCACACAAAGAAGTGAAATTATTTGATGAAAACAAGCAGTTAGCGACTGGACATTGTGTTACAGAAATCAGGGACAGGATGCCAAAGGAAAGTGTTCCTAAATTGAGTTTAGCTCATGGGAGGAAGTAGAACTGTAGATATTAGGAAGTTGTGTTCTGTTTCAGAGCTGTGATTCAGTTTCACCAGTTTGCTAAAGGACCATAAACACAAGGTCTCATTTTTCCCCTCAGCTGCTCCTCATATGGCCCCTCCAGACCCTTCCCCAGCCTCCTGTGCCTCCTTCAGACACTCTCTAACACCTGTGGATTGTTCTGATGTTGTGGCACCCAAAATTACACAAAATATTCCAAGTGAGCAGGACAACCCACCCCTGGCACAGCCAGCAATGCTGGGCCTGGTGTTCCCCAGGATGTGTGAGAAGATCAGCAAAAAGCCAAATCAATTGTGATAATCTACACTCTGCACATTTCTAAAACACCACCTTCAGTGATGTTTTGGGGATAAAAACATCTTAATATCATCCATATGGTGCTCATACAAAATCAATATTTAAGACTAGCCCAGACTTCCATGGGATGAGCACTCCCTGGGTGAAGCCAGGGTTTCCAGGGAAATCAGATTTTCATTTGGGCACCTGGGTATGGCCCAGCCTTGCAGCAGGGCTCAGCTCTCAGCAGCAGCCACTGCAATCCCATTAGGAAAACGTTCAAAGAGCTCTCAAACCTAAAGAGGAGCTCATTGGAACATTCAGGACGAGACCACAGCCCCTTGAAATCAGTGGGGATTTTTGAATGAATCAATGCCACAGAGGGATTGCATTCCTTTACCTGATTGTGGATGCTGGGCTTGTTGAATAATTCTGGCTTTGGTGCTTTTATCTGAAGATCCCTCAATAGTTTCATGAATTATTTTCATTATGATTCTTCATATTGAGAAAAAGGATAAAAATCTGTAATAATCCTTAAGTATATGAGCTGTAAAATCAACAAAGTTCTGTGCAATTCTGACACAGCTTTATAAAATGGATTAAAAATCTGTTTTATAGGACAGATTGGATTGCTACATGAATTATCTCAAGGGAGGTGATTCTGCCCCTCTCCTCTGCTCTTGTGAGGCCCCCACCCAGAATATTGTGTCCAGGTCTGGGAGCCCAAACACAAGAAAGATGTTGATCTGCTGGAAAAAAGTTGACTCAAGGCCACATTGATGCTCTGAGGGCTGGAGCCCCTCTGCTCTGGAGCCAGCCTGGGAGAGCTGGGGGTGCTCACTTGGAGAAGAGGAGGCTCCAGAGAGACCTCAGAGCCCCTTCCAGTGCCTGAAGGGGCTCCAGGAGAGCTGGAGAGGGACTTGGGACAAGGGATGGAGGGACAGGACACAGGGAATGGCTTCCCACTGCAAGAGCGCAGGGTTAGATGGGATATTGGGAAGGAATTGTTCCCTGTGAGGGTGGGCAGGCCCTGGCACAGGGTGCCCAGAGAAGCTGTGGCTGCCCCTGGATCCCTGGCAGTGCCCAAGGCCAGGCTGGACAGGGCTTGGAGCAGCCTGGGCTGGTGGAAGTTGTCCCTGCCCATGGCAGGGGTGGCACTGGATGAACTTTAAGGTCCCTTCCAACCCAAACCTTCCTGTGATTCTGTAATTCCATGACACATCCAGTTTTCTTTTCTTGCAACGTGCCTCCTTTAGGAGTTTCTCTGAGCCCTGAACCTGATTAACAAGTCAGCATTCCCACCCTTTGCCAATGTATTCAGTGAAGAAATAATCATTTAAGGTGCTAGACAACTCAGATCCTTATGGAAAGCTGTTCTGTGGGCACGGAGCAGGGATGGATCCAAGCCAGCAGCCACGGCTCCTTCTAACCGAGACTTCTTTCAGCCACTCCCAGCACAGGCTGCTTCAGCCCCATTCCTAGAACTCTGTTTCAATCTTCCACTCGGGTATTTTAAATCAGGACTAAACTTGAGGCAAACGCAGCCCTGCTGCCCAATGTGAGCAGGAATCCATCAGCTGTCAGCCCTGGAGAGGCACACGGAGCCAGGGCAGTGCGTCCCACAGCCCACGGAACTGCTTACAGCAGGACACAGCTTCAGCTTCCTCACTCAATCACCGGGAACTTTCCTCTTCCTGCCAAACCTCATGTGTGAATGAAAAGCATTCCTCCAGTTCTTTAAGTGTAGCAGGACTTTAGGGCCCGAGTTCCATGATTTCATTAAGCAGTGTGTCATTAATTACCCGCGGCGCGTTCCTCCCGGGTACAGGAGCTGCGGAAGGTGGGCGGAAGGCAATAAATTCTCAATTTGGGATTAAAGAATGCAAATGATAGCCTGGGTTATGTTTTTTTTCCAGAGGGTTGGAATGTACACGAGGCCATTACACTGCCTGGCACTGAGAAGCACGGCGTTAACAATTTGCATTCGTTTGCATCTCACCACAAACCCTCTGTTAACAAGCAAGGTCAAAAGAGTTCCCTGGGGAATGAGTCCAGGACGAGAATGCTTCTCCCCATGTAGATGGCAAGCCATGGGTGTCTCATGCTACATCACCACTGAATGTAAAGTGGGTTTAGAACACAGGCAGTGTAGTCAAGACATCATTTTCAAGCCCTGTAAATTACAAATGTGTAGCACGTTGAATTCGGTGTTGACGTTTAAAATGCCCACAAATATGTAAGCGAAAGGTGTCAGGAATTACTCAACATTAAGAAATTACTTTCACCTGAAGGTTGTGAAAATCTTGTCGGACGGAAAGCATTGAAATATATCTGTGCAACTTCTCCTGGTTGTTGCCTGTTTTGGGCCTGATCTATCAGAATTTGCCCAGTGCAGGTGTGAGTGACAGCTTTTATGTTTCCTTAATCCCATTTTTATCTTAAACAGTGGCACAAACTCTGGATTATTTTGCACTCAGTGTGCTCCACCCTGGTTTTATATTTTCCACAAAGCCTTTTAGTTTATTTCCAAGACAGAAAATGACTAGATAGAGAAAACCAGGTTCTTCCTGGCAATTTTGGGACGTGTAGTTATTGAGCAGTATCGAGGTCACTACCAGAAACTTTATACCAAAAGGAAGAGTAAGGTCTTCCAATTCATCTTACAGCAGAAATTTTTGAGGGCGAAGATTTTTGTTAATTTTTTTTCTTCTTCTTCATTTCTTCTGGATTATTTGGAAGTTCCTGGGGTTCATATTTTTAAGATCAGGGCAGGCAGGTTACATGCCGAAATTACTTGACCAGTGAAATAGCAAACTGGAGAGAAGGTAGATCAAAATGTACGCTGTGCACCCCTTAGAGTATCTCATTTATGTGTCACTACACCAGCATATTAATATAATTCTCAATTATGTGGTTTTACCTGGATTTTAGAGAAGGAAAATAAGAAAGAGGCAAGCTGAAATCAGACAGGTTGGTTCCAATATGCCTCATGTTATACAGAGAGATGAAACAGTGAAAAATTTTATGAAGATTTATTAACAAGTTTTGACTACTGCAGAACAAGGGATTTGTCTTTGATATGATGAGCTGTGATACTGCACCTCCTCTTGAGGGGCAGCACAAGGGCAGCTCCGATCTCTGTTCCCTGTGCCCAGGGACAGGACCCAGGGAATGGCTGGAGCTGTTCCAGGGCAGGGTCAGGCTGGAGCTCAGGGAAAGGTTCTTCCCCCAGAGGGTGCTGGGCACTGCCCAGGCTCCCCAGGGAATGGGCACAGCCCCGAGGCTGCCAGAGCTCCAGGAGTGTTTGGACAATGCTCCCAGGGATGCACAGGGTGGGATTGTTGGGGTGTCAGTGCAGGGCCAGGGGTTGGACTGGATGATCCCTGTGGGTCCCTTCCAGCTCAGGGTATTCTGTGATTCCGTGATTCATTATTCCAGCAGTGAATAGAATCATTTCAGATCTGACAACAGGATATATGCAACATCTTGTAGGTTATAAAGTGACTTCTAATCTTCATTGAACTTGATGAAAAGAGTGGCAATGACCTAAGAATCTTGTTAAGTTTGGTATGAATTTTCCTACTTGGGATGTGTCCCTGTGCTTTATTCCAAAATAGGAGAGAGGTCCATGAGTGAGAAGTACCTGACCTGAGAACTGCCACCAATCTTCTGTTTTTAAGCTCCCTCCAGGCTGGTAAGTGATTGACTGCTTTGCTTTATCATGTCTTATTAATATGATTTATGAATCTGGTAATTCAGGTCAAGTTGGCGCTGTTCGTTGCCGAAAGGAATAAAATAAAAAGAACATCATGATAAAATATTATCATCATGGCATCACTGCAAATCTGAATGACAGCACAAGTGAAATCCACACTGATGAACTGTTGATGTCCCACAGTGACACAGTTCCTGCATCTTTAGGCCAAAGACTCTCAGCTCTGTAAAGGAAAGAGTGCTCTCAGTTTTAGAAATACTGAACTCTGCTGCATGGCTGGAGTGCCTTGGCAGCACAAGCTGCCTGGAATAAACACACAGCAGCTGTGAAAACACCAGGCCATGGAACCAAGCAGGGACACAGAGAAAGATCCCTGAATTTCATGGAATCATGAAATCATGGGGGGTTTGGGATGGAAAGGAACTTAAGGACCACCTCATTCCAAGCCCCTGTCATAAGCAGGAACATCTTCCACTAGACCAGGTTGCTCAATCCCTTTCAATTTTTTCCTTCCTCCTCAGCTAGATGGTCTCGTTGAAAATAAGAAAAATCTTGAAGCCATAGGAATTATGCTATTTCTCTCTTGATTTTTTTTTCCTGGACCAGATCTCATAGAGCTACATTTTTCCTTCTATGCAAATAACTAGAGGCTTCAATCCCCAAATTTCCATGATCTACACAGATAAACACAGTTTTCCAGAAATTCTGGAGAATCTGTATACATCACTAAACCTGACCCAGAGGCAGCTGAAGAGGGCACTCAGTTTTTTCTGCTGCTGAGTTGGAACAGAGAAACCACCACAGATTCCAAGTACTGCAAGGCAACCACAGCTTTCTGATGGTTGATGGTTTGGGACTCCAGGGAGAGCAGACCCCAAAGCTGTGGAGCTGCCTGGTATTGGAGCACCCCAGACCAATGACTCTTGTACCAAGAGTGGTATTTATTGTGAATATTTCCAGTCACTGCTGCCAAGCCAGAAGGATTCACAGAACTAATACAAACTCCAGTTTCCCTGTTGTTTAGACACAGGGATCACGTTTTATTTCTGAAATACCATCTTCAACCATTTACTTCAGAAAGTCCTCTTTGGAATTTTTGAGGTGTGAGAGGATTCTGTATACAAAAAAAAGGAAAAAAAAATTATTAAAATGATGATCTAAAAAAAAAAGAGATAAATTCCACTGTGTGATTCCCTTCCATTGAAGTTATTCAGACCTTTATTTATTGTATTTAAATCATGTCCATGTATACAAAATGAGATTGTAAACTGCTGCTCCAGCTTTCCTTGAGATTTACAAGAAATTATTGCTGGTAATGGGCTAAAATTGCTCCATGCCATGGCAGTACATGACCAGTACATATAAGTTTGTCATCTAAGGTAGGTTTAATAGAAGAAAAACATGGATTTAATTTTTTTTAAAAATAAAATTTATGTTTATTTCCTCTAACATAACAAAAATCTACGAGTTAATCAATGGGATCCTTAGCAGTGACACAGAGAGTTATTAAATTCTGATATGACTATTACAATGATAAAGGTCTTATTGACAGTAAATGGTAATTGTCCTAGAAAACAGAAACTCCAAGGAAAAAAGGGAACATAGAAGTATTTTTCCTTCTATAGAAGGCCAAATGAACCCAAGGACAGGTAGCCAATTGCTACTGGCATTTTTGTTATAGGTTAATGACATGTACAAATAGCATAGTGTCTCTCAAAGGCTGCACAGCAATGTGAAAAAAAATGGTGAAAAATACTATTCTTCATTTGATATAAAGAAACATATTTTGTATTTTCCATACTTGCATACTTGATTTTTTTTTCTGTTTAATTTTATTTATTACATATATATGTATTTTAGTGTTGCTACTAAGTTCAATTATTGCCTTATTTCTTTCAAAAATTGTCCTATATTTTCATTTTTATTTTAATGTTCTACTGTAGGAATACAAAACACAAAATTAAAAACTGTTGGGCTGACGAATGCCAGTAAAACACTGGATCCTCTGCCAGAGACTGGGGAGATATAGTTAATTGCCTGATCAGATTTTGGGTTAATTTTTATAAAATCTATGCACTTAAAAGCAGTTTAGGTAACTATAGCTAAGTCACTTAAAATAAAATGGTAAATTTTAATAGCTGTTCTAATAGTAAAATTAATGGTGTCCCAATACTGACTTGAAAACTTAGGAAAAAAGAAGTCTTACTAGTGATATTAGAATGAGCAGGCTGCCCAGGCAGTGGGGGAGTCACCAGCCCTGAAATTGTTAAAAAAACCTGTGGCGGTGGCACTTGAGGACAGGGGTTAGTGGCAATGCCGTGGTGGTGGTTTGGTGGTTGGACTGGATGGCCTGAAAGGCCCTTTGGAAAGGTCCAACCTGAACAATTCCACATTGCAAAATCCCATTCAGCACGCTTGCAGAGACCACGGGCTTTGTTTCACAGCATGGAATCCTCCACAGCAAAAAAAGGGCTGGAATCAGCAGCTTAATTCCATGGGAATCATCTATGGCCCTTACTCACACTGCCCAATTTCCTGAGCCTCCCACTCTGCGAACAGAGGCAGCAGAGATTTCCTAGCAGAGATCTGAGGAATAATCCCCTTACAACTGCTGCTCCTGCTCCCCAATTAAGGCTGGTACCAAAGTACAAGCATGGTATAATTGCAATTAAATGTGTGAACAAAGCTAAGATCACAGAGTGGCTCCAGGAAACACCTCCTCAGGAGTTAAAGCCTAAAAGGCAGGATGATCTTTTTCCTGAAGCTGAGTCAGAGGGAACATCACACATTCATGCCCAGAAGCCATAGAAAATGTCACCACAGAGAGACACCAAGGGGCTTCTACCTAAAAATCACCAGAGAGAAATCACTGCCTCATGTTTCCTTTGAATGTATTGTTGGTGTTAATTTATATCGTGCTGGATGCAAAAATGAGAAAAGAATTGATATAAGCAAGGGGAGGAGGAGTCCATGCTTTAGACTCTCTGTGGAAGTCAGATCATGCTTTGTTTCTGTAAGATTTTAACAGGTACCTGATTCAAGTCTTATTTCCCCCTCAAATTGCTCTCACCACTTCTTCAGAAGTTCCCTGTGAAGGATGGAGAGCAGTGTGGGCAGCCCTGGCCCTCCTCAGAACATCACATCACTTTCAAACTCTCTGAGGTGCCCGTGGTGGGAATGAGGGTGAGGAATCCCTCCTTCTGCAGAGGGAGGTTTTCAAGTCACAAATAACAAATCATAGAGTATCAATTTTTTCCTTTTGTTTCTATGTCACTCCTGGTGGAAATAAGCACTAACTTGGACTGGAGAGATGAGAAGTTCTGGGGGTGCTCAAAGTTTTCACTCTGCTGGCTTCATCTCGCTTCTGGATCAGCCTTCCATAATCAATGTGTTTAACAACTCTTGTGTGTGTCACTGGCAGAATCCACGCCTAAATATGGATTTCAGGTAATAAATATAATAAATAAATGTTAAAAGTTACAAATAAATAAATAAATAAATAAAGTACTTTGTTGATAGCCCTTTTGATCAGTCTCCCTCTTCTAAAATACTTTTTCCTGCTGTCAAAACAAATCATCTGAGAAAATAACCCCGTCCGTTTCGGCAGAAATGCAAGCCTGTAATGGCATAAATGACATATCTCTGGATTGCTGCTTGCTTCAGAAAACAGATCTGCAATAAAGCAGGGCTAATCCTCAAGAATTTATTTGTAGAACATCCATCAGGTGTAATACTGGAAACCCTCTATCAACATCAAATATAAAGCAAGGTCTGTCTGAAGCATATGTAATCAAAGTCATGTCTTTTTTAATAAAAAATTACTTTGTCTGAGAAGCCAGAAAGCGAAACCTCCAGCAGATTTCTGCTTCTTGGGGGTGCCAAAATATTTTTCTTTAATTGAAACAGATGAAGATTTTTGTTAAGCTTTTACATCCTTCAGAAAGCCTCAGTGGCTGTCATCAGTGTTATCTTTTGATCTAAGGCTTTGCAGTCAACATCTACAAGAATTTTTTCAAGCAGCACACTTCTTAAAAGATTTGACATTCTCTGATTTTGAAAATACACACTTTCACAGGAAAAGCAAGGAACAATGTTTGTAGTTTCCTTATGGCTCTGCCTCATGTTACCCCATGACTGGATCGGAAATACTTAAAGAAGGTTTGTGGAGGGAAAAGGTGTCTTCCATTATTAAGTTTGTGTGAATATTTCTCTAGTATTAGTCTAAATGATATAACTGGGGAAAAAAAACAGATGGCAGGAGATTTTTTTTGTTCAGAAATTGAAGAATTTCTGGGTTTTTTTGTCTGTATCTATTTATAGGATGTTCATAAGTCAAAAAGGTTGCTGTTAATATTTATGTAGATGACCAGCACATGATATTTCACTAATTCAACTAAACAATGTGCACTAGAGAGAGAAGCTTTTATGAAAATATTTAGCACTGTCAATTCCTGAATGTGAAGGTGGCAGGGGGAAGGGAATGCATTTGCAAACTGCTGCGATAAAGTCATAGGAGAGGGAATGTGTTCTCTGATCAACCATTTTATTTATTGTACACAACAGTGCCTGCCAAAGGGTAGCACATGGACAAGGCAAATAATACTAGATTTGTAGGAAAAAACCAATTGTTTAAATATACCTATATTGCTAATGAAGCAAATTTAAGTGTTCTTCCTATAGAATCCCAGAATCATTAAGGTTGGAAAAGACCTTCCAGCCCATGGAGTCCAAGCTGTGCCCAATCCCCACCGTGTCCCCAGCCCAGAGCTCTGAGGGCCCCCCCCAGCCCTTCCTTGGACACCTCCAGGGATGGGGACTCCAACACCTCCCTGGGCAGCCCCTGCCAAGGCCTGGCCACCCTTTCCATGGAGAAATTCCTCCTGGTGTCCAAGCTGAGCCTCCCCTGGCTCAGCCTGAGGCCGTTCCCTCTCCTCCTGTCCCTGTTCCCTGGGAGCAGAGCCCGACCCCCCCTGAGCCCCCTCCTGTCAGGGACTTGTGCAGAGCCACAAGGTCCCCCCTGAGCCTCCTTTGCTCCAGGCTGAGCCCCTTCCCAGCTCCCTCACCTTAACTCTAAACTCTACCCCTAAGGTCTCTCATCTTTACACTTAGCAGTTAAAGGGTTGTGTAAAACCCTATGACATTATGAAGAAGAAGTGAGTAATTTGGGTCTCAGTGCTCCCAGAAATGAGTTGGGTTTATTTGTTTGGTTGGTTTTTCTTTTGGTGGTTGTTTGCTTTTCTTTCATTTTGCTGAGGTTTCTAGTCTCTAAGCTGTGTTATCCGACTTGCATTTTTATCCAACTAGGAACAATAAATGGTTTATAAAACAGTCTTGTTGTTTTCAGGCAAGTATTTTATTCAGTACCAGAGTGGAGATTGCTTAGCTTGGCTGTTCATATCCTGAAATGATTTAAGTGGCCCTCGAGATCTGTTAAGAGCAGTGCATTTGATTAAATTAGCCAACAACAATTAATTGCTTCTAACATCCTAAAGTGCCCAAGATACCAGAACAAAGGAAGTTCTTGTGGTCAGTTCCCGCTCCTCTGTGCTGAAAGGACCTTTTCCTTTATGTGTCATTATGAATTTAATTAAATGAAATCTACTGAATATCCAGAAAGACTTTGTTCAGAATGAG
The DNA here is from genome assembly GCA_013400955.1 of Drymodes brunneopygia. Classification (NCBI taxonomy): domain Eukaryota; kingdom Metazoa; phylum Chordata; class Aves; order Passeriformes; family Petroicidae; genus Drymodes; species Drymodes brunneopygia. The sequence continues at coordinate 124,119 of VZTZ01016828.1, forward strand.
AAGCTTGGATTGTCTGCAGCAGATGATCAGTTTCTTTATCTTCATATTTTTCAGAATAAAAGTAATTCTCTTGTTCATGCAGTTCAATAATGGACTGGATATAATGCAGACACCCATTAAAAAAGCATAGAGCCACTATAAAATTTAAAATTATTTGACTGCAAAGGACTATTTTATTTATTTGTTTTATTTCATTATATTTTAGGAAATAGGGGTTTTATCAGGGGTTTTCCCACGTATTTTAGAGACACATGAAAGAGAGACAAATGAAGAAAATTTTAGAAAGGCCAAATGAAAAAGTGTTGAGTAGGAGGAAGCCCTTCTCTCTTAGATATTTACAGGGATATTGAGAGTTCCCTGCTCAGAGTCCTGAGATGGGAACAGCAGATCTGTATAAAACCAGAGATTCAGATTCTGAAGGAAATTCTTGGGGAAGTAAGTTTCTCTAAATCCCCATGACTGGTGCAACACGGATTTGCATGAATTTATTTGCAAGACTGGCATTTACTACACTGCAATAGTGGTGGATTCTTTTAATTTAAGGCAATTCTCAGCTGCTTTAGAAGGTCCCAGGCAATTTAGGTGGAAAAAAACCCCACTGTGAGTAAAGCACAGGGGAAATATCATCACCACCCTATCAAGGGAGGGCCTTGTCTCACTCTGCTCAGGCCAGGATTTGGATTTGGTAATCCCTGTGGATCCCTTGCAGCTCAGGATATTCTGTGAGTCCACAATTCTCTGATCCTAATAATAAACTTGTTTACTGATGCTTTTAAAGCATGCTGTAGAAAAATACAGTTAAAACAATTGGACTGTGTAATTCCAACCACTGAGATTCTGGAAAATAAAAATATCCTGCTCGTCATCTGCTGTTTAAAACTGTGCAATATTAGCAAAACGTCTAATGTGAATATTTAACACATAAATATTTATGTACATCTATCTCATATGGAATCACAGAATCATTAAGGCTGGAAAAGAGCTCCAAGATCATCAAGTCCAACGTTAGACCAAATCCCACCCCATCCACTAAATCCTATCACTCATATCCACTCATTTTTTGAACTCTTCCAGGGAGGTTCCTCCCCTTCTGTCCTGGACAGCCACTTCCAATGCCTGACCTGTGCTTCAGTGGAGAAATTTTTCCTAATATCCAACCTGTACCTCCCCTGGCATAACTTGAGGCAGTTTTTTGAAATCATGCTCAATGATTTTTCTGGGATCATGCTAAATGAAATACACTTTTTGAACTTGAAACTTTAAAAAGGCATTAAAATTGCATTTAAAGTTGCAAAGTAGTGATAATCTATGTCTTGGGTTACAATTAAAAGGTGTAACAAAAAGTACGCATTCTGTTAGCATCTTCATAAGGTCTTAAAACAGGTGGGGCAGTGTTCTTCTTCTCTTCCATGACTCATCCCTGATAACTCCCTTCAGGGGATATCTGCTGTTAATGGGCCATCAAACCTCACTGCAGGACTGATAAAATTCCATCATCCCACTGTGAGATGCTCTGCCCAGGGGGAGGAACCAAGCATCCCTACCTGGATACCAGCTGAGATTTGGAACACCACAGGAGCCCTTACCTACTGGATTCCCAGAGGACAAGAGCTACAGAAGCACCACTGGACCTTCAGAGGAAGACCAGACCCTTCTACAGGATCACCACTTTGACAGAACCACATCTGCCACTTCAACAGGACTGCAGCCACCATTTAATGGGGCTGCTGCCACCACCTGACTGACAGGGTGTCACGTTGGATCCTGACTGACAGTGTTTCTGTACTATTGCATTTATTCTCATTTTCCTATTAAATTGTAGTTCTGGCTTGGAGTCTCCCACTGGTTTGTTTTCAAACTAGTACAACCTTGAAACCTGAAAAAGAACATAGGAACTTGAGATTATTTGTAGAAACTTGAGAATGAGAGTTCTTCTCTCTGCTGACCAGAGGCTCTGGTTTCCTGCAGTCCAACTCCAGTTATCAGAGCTGTTCTCACTAAAGGCTGTTCACTCCAGCTGCTGTCAGGAGCTGCTATAATGTGTGAGCTACACCAGGTTCTGCTGGTGCCTGCTGCAGAGCCAAAGGACGAGCAAAGACTCCTAAATGGGAAACTGCTACTATTTTACATAGCTAGGCCTCTCCCAGGAGCACAATGTCAGTGGAAGCACAAGTCCATTTATTGATTAGCACTGGAATCAAAGAGATCACAGGCACAGTGCTTTGAAAATCACCACCAAGCACTAAATATATTCTGAACGTCAGCTGAGATGAAAGTTGGAAGCAAATCCTCGTTGCCAGATATCTTGACAGGGTTGGGAATGTTCCATATGGAATTCTAGATACACACAGTAATGAATGCATGATTTCCCCCCCCCTACACTGGTATCTAAGTTGTGCTTTGTACTTCTGTTGTTTCCATAACAATATGAAATGAAGCACAACTGAACAGTTTGTGTGAGGGCATGTGGAAGGGGAGTGCATGCTCCTTTAAGGGCATCTGGTTAAGGGCCGTTTTCAAGGCAAAAAAAAAGGGAAATAAGTAAATCAGGAAGCCATAAACACAAGGACACAAACCTGACTGACAAGTAAGGGACCTGGTGATGAGAACCAACTGATGAGGGCACGTGAAAGTGTTCATTCCAGTGAGGTTCTCTGGTCAGGGACCTGGCAAATTGAGAAATTAGGGGGGAAGGTAGAAACCAGTAACAGAGGTGGCACAGGAAATACACAAAGGCACAGATCTGACAAAACAAGCAGGGAGAACAATGACAAGAATAAAAGCTGTTCACTCACGCTTAGTGATGGGTTATGGGGAAACAATAGGAAAGTCAACCTGGATATTGGGAAGAACTCCTTCCCTGTCAGGGTGGGGGTGCCCAGAAAAGCTGTGGCTGCCCCTGGATCCCTGGGAATGTCAAGCTTGACCAGCTGGCATGAGGGGCTCTCTGGATTTGCTACACTGGCTCACTTTCACAATATGTATTTTTACATTTGTATCTATACTCATGTGAAGGACAAAATGACACCTTTTTATCCAGGCACCAAACAGTCTCTAAATTTTAACTCTGTATTAATGCCTGTGGCAGTGCATATGACACAAATCCTGTGTTTGTGATACTGAGCACTGAAGACATGCAGAGGAAAGGGCAGGAGAAACATAAATGCACTTATTCTACTTTTCTCAAGCCTGTGCTTTGATTAACTATGGCCTCATGAAATGTTGCCTTTCAAAAACATTCTAAAGGTATTAGATGTAGGGGAAAGTGTACAAAAGGAACAGGAATATTAATCCTGTTAACAGGATGTTAATCCCTCCATGTGCTGAGAAAACACAATTACCAGATTACAATAGAAATAATTACTGAGAATTCCAGCATTACTAAGGCAGCATTATATGATTTCTTTTCCTATAAAAAGCTAGAAGGATCCCAGTTGAATCCCAAGTGTTATTCATCTTATGGCAAATACTGTGAGACCATTACATGCAGGTACCCACTGAAGCAATAAGATTTCAAAATGCCCTTCAGACACCCTTAGTGGGGAAAAGTTGATTTCTCTGCAAGACTCTTAAATCTCAGGACCATCAGTTCAGCACTTAGAGATTGGGAAGGCACAATTACTCATTACATCCAAAACATCTAAGTTTTTTCAGCATCATATATAGTACAGTCATGGAGAGAATTCACCTGCCATGTCATTTCCTGCTGTATTTGAAAATCTCCTTGCTCTCCATTCATTTCCCTGATTTAGTTTTTCAATAATAAGAAAGATAGCAGCAATAGCATTCCCTAGAACCAAACAATCCCATCCCACAGCCCTACCCTGTGCGCACTTGAAAACTGGAACATTGACATAAAAACTCTTTTTACAATAAGAAAGTCTCTTTTCTCCTTTGCTCAGGTTTTCCTCTCCAATGTGCGACTGGTTGAACAGATAGTCCAGGAAATTGCTGTGCTCTCAGTTCAGGTATCAGTCCCTGCAGCCTGAATGATTTGGTGCAAGCTTAGACTCAGCTAAAAACCTGTTTAGAGGAAAGAATTTCTGATGTTTCACGTCCACTACTCCCGATTTTTCAGAGGACCAATATTTGGATAACTTCATATTGATTGGAAGCAAAAGTACATCCTTAACACAAAGGATGAAAGTCACCTTCAATTTATAGCAAAAGCAGATAAGGTCTTAAAAATAACAGCTCTTGACATTATTCCATTATGGATAAAACATCCTGTTTATTGATCATAACCTATTTATTTCAGGACTATTTGCCTTCAGATGTTTGGGGCAGAGGTCTGGAACAGTGATTTCTTATTTCTAATTGTTGCACCACAGTAGTCATGACAACTGGACAACTTACAGCAGTGCCTTCCATCCAATAACTGTAAAATTATAATAAATTACTTTATTGGACTGTTTAATAAACAGGCTCTTTTCCTGCTTGAATGAGGAGAAAGCAATGTTATTACAAAGAAAATCAAAGCAAGTAGAGATAACGACCAGGACGTGATTTCTCCCCTCTAGACACATCAGCAGAGCAGGCACTAAGGAAAAAGTCAGATTGACACTGCAAGAAATGGGCAAGACAATGTGAGAAAGAATGAATTTCAGATAGAAATCAGGGGCAGAACTACAGGCACTCATAAAGAATATCCTAAGGCTCTGGAATTTGAACTTTATTTGTATTAATTGATATAACACCACCATTAACATTAAATCTTAGCCTGTCTTTCCAAGCAAAGTTGCAGCTAATAGTGCTTTATAGTTTGTTGAGTATTTAAGAAACAGCAACAACTGGGAGAGTAGGTCAGTATTACACTTCTAAACAGTTTATGTTCCTATTAATCCACCTGACTGTTGAACATAATAAATCCAGGTTCCTTTTTTTGCAGGAGATAAAGCAGTTCTCTCTCCTCTGCCGGAGGATGCCCGTTCTGTAAATTCGCCAATGAACACTGAAGAGCTGCAAATTGTTATTCCTTATCTGAAATGAAGCCAATTTCATCCCCTGTTACTTCCCTGTTGCTGCAGCAACAGAGGGAATTATGAGTGCTCAATATACTGTCCTTGTCTAGAGCTTGATTCTAGAGGCTTACACATGACTTATTTGTCTTTCCTCCCCCGCAAATGGTAATTCAACAATATATTTTATTTCAGATATTTATCTCTGGGACATCAGTGTTAGGAGGTTGTACCTCTAAATTTACTTTGTACGCTGATCTTTTCCATATGCATATTTCCAAAACCTGTATCAGCCTTTAATTTATTTAGAGTTTGTGTAAATAAACTGTCTGTATTTGCACCGCTGAATTTTCTTCCTGTGAGTTATGCTTCCTGTAATCATTGCAATAATGTCTTTGAGACAATTACCTTTTAAATTCAGAGCTACAAGGGAAACTTAACTAACATAGGTTGACAACCCAGTCGGGCCAATTCTACAAAATATTCTCGGTAACATTTATTAGAGAAAAAGTAATTTCAATTGTAATATCTCTGACACTCTTCCTTGAGTTTTTAAATGCACTTGAGAATGAAAATATTTGGTTTTAAGGAGGTTTATGGAAAATTGTTGAAAATATTCATGCTACTATTTATTAAGAGGACTGAGCAACCTGGTCTAGTGGAAGGTGTCCCTGCCCACGGCAGGGGCTTGGGAAAAGGTGATCTTCAAAGTCCCTTCCAACCCAAATCATTCCAAGGTTCTGAGATAACACAGGCAGGTAAATTAAATGCAGTTTTGCAGTGTCATCCAGCAAGAAGTCTGAGTGTCATAAGTAGAAAAGAGTCTTACAGCTGAGTTAGAGGCTTAACTTGCCTTTCCAGCAGCATTTCAGCAGCAGCTGGATAAAGCAAGAACACAACCATTGAGTAGCTCAGGGATGTTTCCCACACAACAAATATTCTCTATGAAAACAAACTGCTCTAGTTCTAGCAAAATAAATGAAGCCTTTTGAGGCCACTGGGATTTATGCAGTTTGTGCCAGCCAAACAAAGCCTGTCAAAACTCAGCTGTGCCACTAAGAAATGGCAGAGCAGAGTTGTGCTGTGGTGATGAAAAACCTTCAGAACCTTTTACTTCTTTACTTTGGGCAGTTGTGTTGTTGTCAAGCTCAGCCCTCCCCATCCCCCTGAGCTGTGCCAGCCACTTCACTGGAATACATTCCCTGTATTGTTTATCACCAACTTGAAATAGGTTTAGAACAGCCCAGACACTGCAGTTCACAGCTTTTCACCAAGGTAATACTTTCTGTGATGGTTTCATAAAGTAAAACAAAACTGGTGTTCCCAAATGCCTGAAAGACTTTTAGGAATAATGTATATCTGAAAAAAATGGCACTTCTTTTGTGTTTTTAATGAACCTCAAGCAGCTGAATTGAGTAAATAAAAGTATTATGGAATTAGAATGACAAGATTTTTCACTCATTTGCATCTGTATTGTTTTCAGCTGCATGTTTGCAAGTCACATTTGGGGAAGGATGCCAATACTGCAATAGCCTGAAGAACATTTTTGGCTCAAACTCAGTGTGCAAAAATCCATGTAGTGTTTTTATATACTAAATTATCTCTTACAAAACCCAGTAATACAGCAACTGGAGAAATGAAGAAATATTTGAAAACCCATCAGCAAGGCTTCTTCCATGGGTGTGTTATGGCACATCATCCCATAACCCTTCACACTGAAAATAAAATATTAAAACATAAAAGCAGAACTGTTGGATGCCTGTTGTTCACTGTTGATTTGCATAATGTATCATGATTGCACAAATGCCTGTGCTAAATATCTTTGTGCTGGCAATACCTGAGAGCATGTACAGTGTTCAATTCCACTCAAAACATCTAATTCCCTACTATTCTAAATACTCTCCATTGTTTTTCACCTATTCAGCTTTTCAAGGCTGACAAAATTTCTTTCTGCTTGTATGCAAGGGTAAACATAGGGGTTTTTGATACCATTTACATACATCAGACATTGAAAAGTTTAATCAGCACATCTGTAAATAACTCAGCTGCTAAAATGGCCAAAGGGAACAAATCCTGATTATCTTAATCCATTACTACTTTTGAGCTGTGTTCTGAGAGTTTTGCTACTGTAACTCTCATGAACAGCTTTATCTGCTGCAACTGCTTGAATTCTAAGGTGGTTTTGTCAGAGCTGGGTGATGCTCTCCAGTGCTGTCACTTCAGCAAACCCTGCCCAGCTTGCTGGGAGCTTCCCTGCAGCACAACCAGGCATCCTGTGCTGCCTGGGCTGCTCTGTGCTGCCTTTCCAACACCCATCTGCAAGTTAACCCTGGGGGAAAAGCTCATCCTGCATGTTTTTGGGGCAGCAGTGTTAAACTTTAGTGCCCTCCACTCCATATCTGTAGAGTATTCTGCTGCCTTTTTGAAAAAATATCACAGCACCTGCTTTTGCCTGCTAAATTTACACCCAAATTTGTACTCTGAGCTTTATCGGTAATAAAGATCCCACAGGGTGGAAAAAGACCTGGGATAGTGGGAGATGTCCTTGCCCAAGGCAGAGGAACCAGATGAGCTTTAAAGTCCCTTCCAACCCAAACCACTCTGGAATTCTGTGATTCAGTGATTCTGTAAAGGCTGTATTTCTTGTGGCTTGTGCATGATTTAGTTTATAGACCACAAATTCTTATTTTTGAAGTCTTTTTCACAATTCCACCAAGCCTGGATGGAAGCAGGTGGTGCTGTCTACCCTGAATTATGTTTTGTCCTTAGAAGAGGGTTAAATAGTTACAACCATTTAAAATTAGCTCAGAATCTTTAGTATCTGTCTCAAGTCCTTTAACAAGTCACTCCTGAGTAACATCTCATTGATTATAGGGGGTTAAACACTGAAAAACACACTAGTGAAGAGAAAGAATTCAATTGACTTCTATTCATATGATAACAAAATTCATAGCGAAACTTGTCAGGAGTTGAACTTTCATGACCCTTGTGGGTCCCTTGCAACTCGGGATGGTCTTTGATTCTGTGTTTTCATGTCTTTCAGCAAAAAGGATCTGAAAAGGACAGAGTTCACACTCTCTTTACAGTGTAAATTATATCACTGGATGAAAAGGATCAGATCTCTTTTTTTTTCTACTTTTTTTCCTTGTAGGGTTCATTTCACTTGATTAAGGGGTTCAGGAAAGATTTTTGAAATACCTAGATGACCAAAAGGAAGTTATATTGGCTGATTACTGAAATATTGATGTTTCTGAATATCTAACTTTCTTTTTTTTATTATAACTGACACTTTAATCAAGAAAAAATGCCCGGTAAGAAACTATAAACATAATGAGATTTAATATTAACCATTAATCCCAGAGCAAGTAGTTAGGTAGTATTAAAATATCTCATCATAAGGCATTTGATTCTGCTACCAGGAGCAGCAGCACTACAGGGAAATCAGCAAAAATAACTTCTAGAACTGATGAAAAAAATTCAAAGATAAAAGTATGTTCACTAATGAGAGGAATGAATTAATTCAAACTGTATAATCAATGAGGTGATACTTACCTCTCTCCTCTCTGTTATGGGATATGGCAAACTCAGCACTTGGAGGAATTTAGATTGAAGTGCAGGAGGAAAACAAATTCAGTGTGTAAGAAGTGCACTCGTGCCACATCCACGAGCTGTGATTTCATAGTGAAGGCACTTTCAAAATCATGGAAAAAGAATCTTTTGCATTTCCAAACTCTTGCTTGTTCTTTTAGCAACAGCAGTTCTCCTGGATGGAAAATAGTCACAGATCAACATGTGAAGTTTTGGGAGGGTTTTAACTCTAAAGCTCTGCCTGGCAGAGGTTCCCTCCACACGATGCTGTTCAGTCCAAGTCAAGCTGAGTGATCTTGGAGGGCTTTTCCCATCATCATTCTGTGATTCCGTGGTTGGAACTTCACACAAAAGGTTCAGACTCCTCAACAGAGCTTGTTCAAAAGAGATAAGCTCTGGTTTTTACCTCCTTTTGTTTCCTAATTTTACAATAGGTTTAGCTGATTTCATGTCACTCTTTGGATTTAATGGCCTGATTCTTATCATATCCTGGATACAATTTATGTTAAATTTACAGCCTTTTGTTTTTGTCAGAATGGTGTCTTGTTATGTTAATATGGAGACACATCCTGTATTCAAACCCCAAAAATCCTGTAATATCTCTAATCAAATGAAAAGTGCAGAAGAAAAACAGGCTGGAAGGTGGAAATTAAACAATATTAGCTTTTTTCTCAGGGAAACCACTGCAAAATGAGGTCAAGATATTGAGTCCTCTTTGTCTTGAAGAATTAGAGGTCCTTCACAACAAGGTATAAAATGATAAGCCACTAATATAAAATACAGTAGAGCTGGGTGAAACAACCAAACCTATTCTTCCAGAATGAGAACTGGAGTTCTGGAAAATTCTCTCATCTCTTCACCAGGTTTTTCACTGTTTGGGTCTCCCCATGTAGGACTCAAAAACACTGAGTTGCATTTAAATTCACATCTTGACTTCAACCATCAACTTAGCTAGTAAATACAAATCATTTTAAGGATATGCAGCTTTGTAGACACAATTATATACATAAGTTTTTGTGATGTGTTCACTGCAATTGTCTGGAGAAGAAAAACAAATTGTAGAGAAGAACAGCCCCAGCACGTTATTTTCCTTTCATTTAGCTGCCCAATGTTTAGCTTTCCATGGCAAAGAATTCTGATTAAAGACATAAACACAGGCTTTTATACAGTTCCATTTACTGGTGAAAGAAAACATGCTAAGGGGTAGTAAAAGCAAATACTAAAGGCCTATTGTGAAACTCTGATTTCGTAGTTGCTTTGTGTCAGCCCTGTGAAAATCCCTCATAAATTGGCACCGAGGGTCCCTGTTAAGATTTGTCTCATAAACTGTAGATAAAACCTCCTGATAACACCAAAACTCTAAAAGAGGCTTGGTAAGAACTCTAAAACTACATTTTAACATGTGATGACCTACACAACAGAAAGTTTTTTCAGTGTGCCTAAGCATAAAAAACCAAGAAACCAAAGAACAAAAAACCCCCAACAAAACAAAACAAAACACCATCCAAGAAACAAACAACACAACAAAAAAATGTGAAATTGAGTTCACAAAAGGTTTTCCAAAGTGATTTTTTTATTCTCCTCCCCTCCGAAATATAAACCTCTATTAATCTTTAGTGACCTGTTGCCTCTTACACGAAGGGTTCAGTTAATTGCCAGCATTAGTTAAAAAGAAGAAACTTTCCAGAAGATGAATGCCTGTGTTATTTCAGCACGTTTTGAAAATCTAGGGTTCTGTGAGGAAGAAAACCTCTCTCAAGTACCATTCCTTTGAGACTGTGCTGGCTTATTCATCAAGGAGACAGAAAGGCAATATCATAAAATACCATGCAGGAGTGAAGATTTGGGTTTGGCACTGAGATTTATTATTACAGTAACAGAATTGGAGGGTTTTTCTTATCTGTACCCAGCATATCAACTGTCAGTGGATGAATAAGGAAGCTCCAGTTCAGGAGCTGGATGAGCAGTGAGCAGAGACACCTTTGCTTTTGGTACAGCCTGATGAAAACACAATTTGGGATACTCAGAGGTCAGAAGAACAAGGTGTGACTCCCATCTGGTCATGGCAGAGTGCCCTTGGAGTGGCCACCCCATCTTTACCACCAGGAATCCCAATCAGATACACACATAAATAAAAAAAAATTNTGGGTTTACAAATAGAACCTGACTATTAAGGAGAAAATTCCTTGCTTTACTATGGCTTTAGATGAGATGTAAAAAGCCTGCATGGAAAAGCGTGACTGAGCTATCACAGACTTATCACATAAAGCAGCAGCAGTGTTTGTGGCCTGCGATCAAAAATCAAATTGCAGAGTAAGTTTCCATTTTCTTTGATATTGAGTGTTTTCAGGTAGTGTATTTCTGTCTTGGGCTTAGTATTGGAAGCACGACAGAGTGGAAAAAAGTTGTAGAAAAAAAAAGCTTGAGGGTAATGCTTTATTGTTTTAAGGAGAACTCTTACCTCCTTAGCTTTATTTCATTGTTTATCAGCACAGCTTTGGGGCTGCACACTGGCTGTCCCAAACACCAAGGAATCTGGTGGAAGCATTTTGTCCAACAGTTTCTGAAGGAATAAATAACAAGAAGCTAATCCACCATGGTGGATTCCTGGTTTGGCACCCCCAGCATCAGGAGGCATTTCATAGACTCTAACATTTTTAACAATTGAACTGATTAAACTCTACAGCCCTCCCCAGATTTACAAGATCCCAGAATCACTGATGTTGGAAAAGCCCTCCAGGATCACTGGAGTCCAAGCTGTGCCCAATCCCCACCTTGTCCCCAGCCCAGAGCTCTGAGTGCCTCCCCCAGCCCTTCCTTGGACACCTCCAGGGATGGGGACTCCAACCCCTCCCTGGGCAGCCCCTGCCAAGGCCTGGCCACCCTTTCCATGGAGAAATTCCTCCTGCTGTCCAAGCTGAGCCTCCTCTGGCCCAGCCTGAGGCCGTTCCCTCTCCTCCTGTCCCTGTTCCCTGGGAGCAGAGCCTGTTCCCCACCTGTTTCAGGTCCATATGGGAAAATGAAAGGACCTTCATGGCAAGAGCCCTCCTGCCAAAGTGCCCACACTGCTCATTCCAGATGCTCTTTGTGATAAACATAATTTTTAAGAATTTCAGCGCTCTAATGGACTATTGCAAAGCACAAATCTGTGGGGTCTCTTTTCTGTGTTTCTGGACAGGCTGTTGTTTTCCAAGTGCCACTGTTCTACTGGAATCTGCTGGGCCATCTGCCCACTCCAGGACCAGCCAAGAGCCCCCGTGGGCACCCAGTAAATCCCAGGTCAGAATGGGTGTCTGGGCTGACAGCTCTGATACTCTGCCTCCTGGGATTCCTCAGAGTTGAGTTTTTGTCCTGTTGTCAGTCCAAGGCAACAAAAAAGTAGACGATGCTCAAATAAATATTCACAGTAGAGCTGGAGGGCCTGCAAAGGTTGGGACATGGTGTGTTCTTTCCAGAGCATGGTTGCAGGTGTTCAAATTCATGGAAACTCACAAAGGAAGGGACCTCAAAGCCCATCCAGTGCCACCCCTGCCATGGGCAGGGACACCTTCCACTGTCCCAGGTTGCTCCAAGCCCCATCCAGCCTGACCTTGGGCACTTCCAGGGATCCAGGGGCAGCCCCAGCTTCTCTGGGCACCCTGTGCCAGGGCCTGCCCACCCTCACAGGGAAGAATTCCTTCCCAAGATCCCATCCATCCCTGCCCTCTGGCAGTAATGATAGCCACAACTTCTTGTCCCAGTCAGTTCTGACTTTGTGTGTGACCACAAAGGCCTTTTTTGACAAGGAATATTTTTCCACATGCCAGACTCAAGAAAGGGGGATTTGGGTGGGAGCTCATCCTGATCCACATCTCCTCTGAGCGTTTGCCCTGTACCTCCTTTAAGAGCTCCAGTGTGGTATGAATTTTGAATTTTATTCAAGATTATTGAAGGAATAGAAGACTGGGAAGCTTTGCATTTTAGCTATGCTGCATTCTGGAATATAGTGCCACGTTCCAAGTCCAATTTTTAATGTTCTTTACAGCACATGTGCAGAGAGGCAATTACAGGTACCTTTCCCTTTTTATACTTATTTTAAAAACATAATTTATAATCAGATACACTCAGCAATTTTATAGCATGATTAGCTCTATTATTTCCCATTAAAAAAAAAAACAAACCCAGGCTGCAAGAGCAGTGACACTCAGACCCTCAGACCCAGTGGCACTGCTGGCTTGAGCCAGGTGGAAACACCCTGCCAAAGCAAATACCACATCTTTTAAGGCCTCTGCTACCAATTTGATGCAAAGCTTCCCAAGGACAGTAAAAGCTGTCCCTTTTACAGCCCAGGGGTGTGAGGGAGCCCTAATTAGGTGTCAGTCCAGTGTCAGAGCTCAGGTTTCAGTAGCTTCATATCCACAGATGAAATGCAGCTCCCACAGCTCTGGTATCATTAGGAATTTGTGATGCTGGTGTTGTTGTGAGACTCACCCACAGAGCAAAACCTGTGGAATTCCATATCAGGGTGAAATTAAGACGTGTACATCTGAAATGTGACTCTGCTGGAGAGAGGGGTAAAGACAGAAAGAGAGAGCAGAGGGGAATCCTGAGAAAATAGATCATCATTATTCCTGTTTCAGGGACAACAGCACCTTTGTGTGTCCCACACTTCAACTATCCACCACCATTGCCCCTCACTATGAACTATTCCATGAAAGTGATGTATAATTTCAAAAAAAGAACCAATTTCCAGCAGTTTTGTGGGATTTTTAGATCCAGCAGACCTTTCAAGCATAGCTCAACCCAGAAGTGTGCTGGCACCCTGCAGTGCAGGGCTGGGCCATCCTGCAAGATATTGCTGCCAAACTGGGTGTGCTGGGAAATCAAGGATTTAATTTGATTGATAGGATGTAATCTGGACCTGCAACAGCTTAACTGCCTTTGAATTTTAACAACTTCATGCCAAAATGTTCTTTTCCTTTTTTTCCTTTTTTTTTTTTTTTTTTTAAGAAGGATTAAGAGAAGGAATATGAGAGAGCTTTGAAAGTGTTCATTCTTAATTCCTCTTCAGCAGGAGCGACAACATAAGAAATTCAGTTTGTGGCCTAAAATTGATATAAAAGAAGGAATTGCAGAATCACAGGGAATTGTTGAAGTTGGAAGGGACCTTCAGAGTTCTGGTCCTGGCCCTCCACTTAAACAGGGTCATTTAGGGAATTTCTATGAATGCTCAAAAAATTTTTAAAATGTGAGAAAAGGATTTTCTTCCTTTTAAATTTAAGTGTTTTTTGGCAAATCAAGCAAAAGTTTGCTCAAATAACAATATGACAACATGGATTAGCTTAGACATCTCCCTTCATCCTTGACTTTCCACTCAGCCCTGTGATCTCAGGATGTGTGTTAGACTTCTGTAATTTCAAAATGTGTTTTAATCTGGAAAATCTAAAAAGGAGATCAGACCTGAATTCCTGTTTGCTGAAGAAAACCCTGGAGTATAAACTTTGATATTACTGTTTCCAGCATCCCTTTTTCTCTGTTGCCTTGTTTTTAATTTGTTTATATATTTGTTGATATACCACCTAAACCTCAAAAAATGTGCCAAAAGCTCAAGTAAGTTGGATAAAGTGAGCAAGGTATTTTTTTATTGCAGTATTTCCTGTGAAACCAAGACCAGAAATGCAATTAAATTCAATATCTTGCCTAGCAGGTGATAAAGTCCTTGGACAAGTGTTTTTCTCCAGAGGCAAGACTGCAAGGAATGAGAATTCCAGGAAAAGGAGCTGCATGTTATGTGTTCAGTATCATTTTCTCTATTTAAATTTCCCTTTGTCTTCAAAATATCAGTGTCTGACCTGAATTTCTCAGATCTGTAGAAATATCTCAATTTCTGCTCTTTGAAGGGGCAGCATTTGCCATGTTTATAATCACATCAAAGGCATTCATACTTCTCTATTTGTTTTACATTATACCAAAACTTGCAATCTGGAAGTAAGAAAAAATAAGTATATTAGAAAGTTCCAATAGGTTCTTATTAAAATACCTCAGCTACTCTCTTCCTCCCCAAAATTTTTTAGATAGGTTACAGATCTTACCATTTTTTATCTATGGAAAAAATATCAAAAAAAAATCAAAATTATTTTTTTTTGTTAAATATATTTTACTTATGGATATAATGCATTAACCTGTCTAAAACTGCAGAGAACCTCCTGTTCTCCACTATTTTAGACACGACAGACCAGAGAGATTTTAAGTTACTTGACACTTCTATCCATTCCTTTACACCACAAACCTTGCTTGCACTCCACTGGTCATGATCACACCAAACAGCAACACAGACAATTTTTGGTGGAAGAAAAACATTCAGAAGCTGAATTATAGACATTTAAACGGCACAGTTTTGGTGGTTTTGGGGTTTTTTTCAGAATAAATGCATTCATAAAAAACTGAACTCTTCTACAGCAAAATGATTTTTTAAAAAATAATTTCACAGTTAACATGTAATTTTCCTGAAAAGTTTGATAGTTTGAATTATGGTGTGATGCTGCCTGAAAGAGGATGATTTAATAGATGTAAAGTGATCCTTTTAAAGCAATTGGAAAATGCAGAGTCTTACAAAGAGACTGAAGATTTTGCTTATTAAGATATTTGTTCCCCAAGAGTAAAATTGAAATAAAATCTACAAAGGAGAAGAAAATGACATTTTTGTTCTACTGTTTCTTTTTTTCTTTTGGTCTTGCAAAACAGAAAATTCTACAGATCCTGTCTAATCCTCATTGTCTTCCAAATAACTTGTACTTGTTCAGAGTTCCTAAATGTTCAGAAAGGAAGGCAGGGACCACAGATATCTAAAATAATTTATCAAAGGCCTGGATCCCAACTTAATCCTCGGGGCTCTTCAAAAGAACCTGAACCATTTCAAAGTCCATACTTTGGAAATGCTTAAGCAAGAAAGTTATTGCTGTTTAAAAAAACACCAGTGGGAATTCTCTTGGGTGAAATCTGCTTTTCCTGTCTGTCATTACTAAGAAACATGATGAATTAGTATCCTTAATTTCCACAGAATGTTTGAGTTGAAATGATGATAATATAAAACAACTTTTTTGTTCTTAACTGGGTTATTTATGCTTTGTTCTGCTGTTGAGAAAATTGTATTCACTATTATCAAGCTTTAATTTGATAAAGTAGCTGTTAATCCCTACCTATTTCCTCATCTTTACCAGCACAATTCTTGTGGAATTGACTTGGTGAACTTTTTCAAGCCATTAATAATGCATCCGAAGGAGGTTATAAATTATTGTCACTATGAATTTGATTTTCTCCTGGTAAATGTTAAATTTCATTTGAAGAGCAGTGGAATTTGTGATGAAAGGACTGAATTCTCCATCACTCAGAGTCCTGTTGTTTTCATCTACTTCATTTATTATTCAAAGTGTTTGACCTTAAAGAAAGGACTGAGAATGCGTTAGGTTCATCTTAGTATTGAGGAGATTTTCTGAAATATAATGGCATAAATCTCTTTCTGGGAAGCAAGAAATGATTGAAGGAAAGATTGGATCCTAGGGACTGGAATGGTGATTTCAGCTGAGAGTCAGCTGTGAATAACTAATCCCAGGATCAGCCCAGAAATAAAAATTGGGATATTTGGCAGGGTGAGAATAGACCCCACAGTGACAGGAGCAATGATTCACTGCTGCACACTTTCATTGTGATCAGGGACTCTGACATGGTTGGAAAATTGGCAACCAGGAGAGAAGGAAGAAAATTCACAATTAATTGAAGACAGGCCAGAAAGGAATGCAAAACCTCAAACTGCTGAGAGCAGAAAATATTAATAACATGAATGGAGAAAAGAATCATAGAAAAAACTGAGCTGAAAAGGAAAAAGTCAGTATAAGACAGATTATAATTAAAAAAATATAATACACTGTGAAATAAAAAAAAGAATGCTGTAATTTACACTCTGTGGCTGATTTGCTGGTCCTGTGGCACACAGCAAAAGGTCTTCTATCTGATAAGATCAATAATTTAATACAGGCAACAACTGACAAGACACAAAGAAAGGAAATAAGGCAAAGCAACAGAGACAGCAACAGGATTTCCCATCCTGAGTCCCTCTTGAAGTGGCTGAAATAAGCACCTTCATCTATAGGTGCAGAATTGAATGAAGATCTCCCAGTTAAAAGCATCTAATGGGTTCTTTTTCTTTACTGATTCCCCAGCTGAGCAGCCTAGAAAAATTCGGATTTC
>VZTZ01016828.1:140916-211477 GCA_013400955.1 Drymodes brunneopygia
CCCCAAAAAAAAAGGAAAATGAAAAATAAAGTCAATTAATAGATGAGTTCTTAACAGTCTTCCTTGCTTACTTAGGGAAAACCTGGTGGAGATTCATCAGTCTAATTCTAGGGATATTATAATTGGTTGTTATCACTCTGTGGTTTGTTTATATTTATTGGTGTGTATGCAGAGATAGGTGCAATCAGTTGCAGTAATTATGAAAAAGGGCTTTCAAGGTGGTCCTTTGAAGAGATTCTGGGTTCAGCAATTCAGGCATTTTCTGAAATCACTTTTATGGGTTGCTGCCAGCCATTCATTTTTATCCTGAACTGAAGACACTTCTCTAATGACTCGTGAGTTAAATATAAAAAAAAAAGAAAAAAACCTGAAACACCACCATCACCACCAAGAAAAAAACCCCAAACAAACAGAAAAGAAGTAATCTAGATTAAAAATAACACTTGGGATAAGCAGAGGGTTTTAACCTGAATCAATTTGGTACCTTGGTTTAGAGTGGTTTCTCAAAATTGCAGTAACACCTTGAGGCAGCAAACAGTGACCTGAGAAGATCAGACCTGAGTTTGCTTTACTGCTGCAGATTTCATCAAATTGCTTTTTCAGAAGAAAGGTTTGTATTCACATCCTTCAAAGTAGCTGCCATGTTGGGGAGAGTAAATGATTTCTCTACAAATCAACTGATTTTATTGTCTGCCAGGATAGGAAAATAATTTGATCCCCTCAAGTCATGACCATTTCCTGTTAAAAGGTGGTGAAAAAAATCCCCCCAAGATACCCACTAAAAAGGCATCAATTCTAAATCACTAAAAATTAAGCAGCCTTCAAACAGAGAAGTTGTTTCCTCAGACTAATAATGAACTAAGACTTGGAAGGCCCTAAATAATAGAAACCAAAAGGATTCCTGAAAATATGGTAAGGGAGCCCTAATGCCAGTGTTGTGGAACTGTAATTGCAACTGCTACACCTTGCAGTGGTCTGAAAGGGCTTTATTGTCCCCTGAATCATTGATCTGGGTTTTGCTTTCTCAGCAGCACAGCCCATTATAGGGTCACAACGTGGAACATGCCAGGATTATGTTACATATTTTAAAATGAAGGAGAGTGAATACAACATCATCAGATTTATTGACTAGCCAATTCTTCTTTTATGACTTATTATCATTTATATGTGTGCCTCAACAGCAAAGGAGGTTTAATTGCAAAGGGGAATTTAATTCCAGATAAATGCTTGTTATTATTACTGTTAAAGTCTTCTCTGTACACAACACATGTAACGTGGTGGCTGCCATGATATTGTCAAGTATTCTTTAAAATCCATGAATTCAACCCAACTGATGCCTCCTGGAGACAGTGGGTTTCACTGATTAATTGATTACTATTAAAAAAATCACCATTTCCAAATTTACTGTCACTTAACTTTGCTATGTTTAAATTTCTTACCACATTTCTTACAGTGGAAAACTGGTGATGACATTTCTGGTTGGCATGGCATAAGTTTGAACACAAATGAGGATAAGTAGGGTTTTTAAAATTTTTCATCTCACATTATTTTTAAATGTTGTTTTAATTTTTTTTAAATTGTATTTAATTATCTTCAATTTTTTACTTCCTTTTTCTTGTAGTGTTATGACACTGCCATTGAATTCCCCCAGAACTAATATCCAGTTTTTCACATGGGCTTATGAAGACTGAATCTTTGTAATAAATGATTACACCAAGTTTATATAAAGTAAATACATGACATAGACTGGGTATAGGTGACAGGATAGAACACATTTAAAGTGGCATGGAGCTGCTTCTGGCCCCTCCATCCCAGGGATGAAGGAAAGCCCTTGGGAGGCAGGTGCACTGTTAGGACTTGGAGCATGCCAAGAGCTCCAATGGGCTGGAAGGCCCATTGCAATAAACACCTGCCCCCAAAGCCAAATGGAATCATTCTGGAATAAAGATTTTCCCATAGGCAGTTCAAATGTCTTGGCAATGCAAAACTCATTCCCAAGAAAAGGAAGGAAGCAACAGAAAGGATTTAAATAGGCAAAGTGGCTTAAGGCAAATAGCAGAGCTGGAGTGCTGCAGAATAGGATGGGGATATCTCTTTTCCATGCTGTTATCCTTTTCTCTCTCTCCTTTTTAAGTGTCCAGCACTTGGAAGCCAATGCAGGAGCCATCCTTTCTTTAGCCCCTGGCCCCAGCCATCCATCATTCCCTGTGGAGATATCTCAGAAGCATTTCAGGAAACCCATCCAGCATCTTCTGCCTCTGCATCCAACTCTCCTGTGGAGCTGGATGGCTCCAGAAATAGAGGTGGATTCCACTGGTCAGAGAACCCTCAGAGGGAAGGGAGGGATCCCATTCCTGGGGGTTGTGTTGGGTGGAAGTGCAGGAGGGGAAGGGTCACTCCATCAGGAAGAGTCACTCCCAATCCCCAGCACTTCTGGCCCTCTGATGGCAGCAAATTCCTGTCTGAGGTGTTGGTCTCCAGTGTCCCCTGCCCAGAGGGGTGGGCTTGGAATCTCCACTGCATTCAAAGCTCTCGTAGCAGTGCTCAGCAAGAGGAAAAACATCATAAATCTGAGCACCTGGAACTGACAGTAAGAATTTCTATCCTTGTTTTCCACGTGCAAAAAAATCAAACAAAAAAAAAAAAGCATCATGACCCTGAAAATTAAAAATTTCTGACTGTGGAGAAAGGAAAAACCCCACCTGTGCATGGAGCTAACCCTGCTCCTGCTCCTGCCCACTCCACTCTTTTTAGATAAATGTAGAATGGTTCATAACTGGAGAAGGCACCCCCTGTAAGAAAACTGATTAATATTTTCTATATAGAGAACTGGATCCATGGGAAAATTTGCTAAAAATTGCTATCCCCATGTACAACCATCCCTGTCATATCAGCCTCAAAATGCACTTGCAGAAGTTCATTTCATGTTGCTTTTTCAATTCTATGCAATGCAGTGACCCACTGCTTTCAGTCACTGGGATATTTGGGATTTTACACCATTCTGAGGAGCCTTTTCCACCAGATTTTCCAAGAAACAGTCCTGAGATGTGAAACCTTGGGTTGGCTTTGACAGTCATTTCAAGGAGTTTCTGGCATCCAACCATCTGGAATTGCCATGTCACAGGTCACACACCACATAGAATAAATAACAATCTTCAGACATCTTTAAAACAACCAGTCCTAAAAAAAAAAAAAANAACCAACAGTGCTAAAAAAAAAAAAAAAACAGGAAAACTTATATAAAATAAAAAATTAAATCTACTCCATTATTCTATGGTAACAAAAACCCCCATTCTATTATTTATAAGACAACATATTAGAATTAATGGTTTGAAAATTCTAGCCTTTCAAAAACAGCATGGTTATTTTTTTTAACCTGTCACAGTCAAAAATGTGCCAAAAAGGCACCTCCCTTCCACTTTGTACCTACATCCCCTGAGAGCTGGAAACAAACAGGGCAGCAATGGGGGAAACTGAGATCCCCAATTTGAATTTCAAAGGCAAATAGTTAGTTACATTAAATGGCTTTCCCTTCTATTAGGCCAGATCTTCTACCAAGCAACATCACAGGAAAAGCTCCCACAAACCTTCTGCTTGAAAGGATTTCTTAAAAGCCGGATTTTTGTAAGTCAATGGGTATCTTTGATTTATTTGAAAGGAAAACCAGGGTATTAATGTTTTAATCTTTAGCCTCATTATAACTAACATGTACTTGAAAAGACACACTAATTCCCAAAAGCAGAAATATGACATCTATTTTATTATTCAGTCAGCAATATCTGCATTTTAGTAGCTGTGCTGGTGAAGCATCATTATCAAAACCAGGTAAAATAACAAACACCATCTCCCTGACAAAACACCTATTCCCACCTTCCTCTTCCTCTTTCCCTTTCTCCCTTCCTCCCTCTCCCCCCTGTGTGTATTTAACCAGGTCCAGTGAGTCCAGTTAAATTAGAGATTATCACAATAATCTCTAATAATCTCCTTGATTGATTGTATCATTTATGGTCCAGCAATGGAGACAAGGGATTTTAAGGAATGATAGTGCAATTCACATAAAAACCTGAATATACATACATATAACCCAAACATTCCTGTCCCAAAGGAGCTGGGATCCAGCTGACAATGCAAATGAAAGTAACTGAAACCATTGTGGGAATTAATTATAAAACTGAAATAATTTAAAATCCAAGAATACCTATATAAATACACAGAGCTGATTTTTATGTGTATATTCATGTGTTTTAGAACTTACCAACGTGTCAAACCAGTCTATGTAATTGTCTGATTTCAGTGACTCTTTCACTGCAAGTTCTGGGTGGGATTTCTGGGAAGAGCAGTTTTCAGTGGAACCCTGCTGGGATCATGGAGAGTTCTTGTGGATGTGGACTTTCTGAATGGATGGACTTGCTTTAAAGTAAATGGGACAGAGACTCGAATCCTGATTGAGGCACATGCTCTAATTATTGGGCTGTTGGCTGTCCTGGGAGCTCATGTAAGTTTAGGATTATTTTCTTCATCAAAAGACCCAAGCCGCAATTTAATGCAGACTGAGGATACTCTCAAACTTCACTTTGCTTTTCCAGCCAGCTCAGCTAATAAATTCTAAAATTCCAGCAAATCATCTTGCAGTTCAGCTCCAGTTCTCTGTTTACTCACCAGAGAGAAGAACATTCTGCAGAGACAAGGACAACAGCCACAGAGCTCTGGAGTTTCTTGTGTGTTATCATCAGAGAAGATGCAGAGTTTCTCTCACTAACCCCTCCTAAAAGTCTGCAGGTTTGGGTTTTTTTCAGATACACATATTTACATAGATGTCCTTTCATACTTACAGCCAAATACCTGGGGGAAAACAGAACAAAACAAGAATTTGTGGTATTAAACACATTATGCTTGAAATCAAAAGCTTTTCTCTCAGCTGCACTGAGCAGTTGAATTGCTTTTGTGTTGAATTAGAAAGAATCCTCAAACTCTCTGTCACTAAGATAATTCGTATAAAACCAATAGTTGTTAGAATCTGCCACCTTTTAGGTTTTTATAAATATTCATTCAAATATTCAAATATTTATAAATATTTGAATATTCATTTTGGTGGGGCTGTGGGGATCAAAATTAAGGTCGCAGAAGCATAAAGGAAATCTGGGACATGGATGGGGCTGGGGAAGGGTCAGGCACTTCCTCAGGAAGAGGAAACAGAACCCCCTCTAGAAGGAAACAAAAAACATCTCCCCATACTCTCATTGTGCTCATTGGTCCTGCTTTTACCACCACTGACCCAGCACAAATGCAACCAGAGCATCCAGGGATTCACACGAAAACAGAGGTGGAAAACCCCCCCCAAATCTCGATTTTTAGCTCATGTCTAATAATTTATCATCCTTTGTCCATTTATTCCTTTCAGTCTTCCAAGGAAACAGTTTATTTCCTTCCCTTAAAAACTTCAGTTTGGACTTCAGTCACCATCAAGCTTAACGATTCCAAATATTTAAACCCAAAATACTTGAAGGTCTTTTAATGATTTTTACTATTGAAAGTTAATACTTCAGATTTTTCTCCAGAAATAGTTTTAAAGAATAGGAAAGATAAGATTTGTCCATATTTGAGCAACCACCCATGAAGTTACTTATTCCAGGAGGGTAATATTTAGTTGAGCTTCATATTTCTGACAGCAATTTAGACTCCCATTATCTTAGAGACAAATTTAATTTAGTAAAAAATCTCAGATAAGAAAAGTACTGTTTTAACGTGGTCCAATATTATCCTATATTTTTTAGCTCTTCAACAATGCTATGCATTGTTCAAATAATTACAAAATTAATATTCTTATTCTATTAAGATTTAGAAAAACATTCCTGCTTTGTTCCTACTGCTTGAATGTTCTGTAGGACTTTTACCTTTTGCACAAATTTTTATTCTATTTGTTTTAAACCAAAAATTCTATCTATACATTTTCTATGTAACATGGGGAAGGGGTAGAGCTTTAAACTAATGTTCTGAAGCTTCCAAAATACTGATTTTCTATAGAATGTCAAAAGAACTGTGAAATATCATTCACTTTGCTTTGACAGCTATGTAGAAGGATGTTTCATACTTTTTGATTTGTGACTCCTGAAATTCACTCAAAAGCCACAAATTACTGTAAACTGCACTATAAATAATCTAACTCATAGTCCATGTCTTCCAGACCTAAGTCATGCTCTCATTGCCCTGTTACAAACCATTCCCTGCACTTCCTCTCCAGTTTACTGCACAAATTCATCCTGACAGACAAAATTGTACCCCAAATAGGCTGGAATCTTCATTGGGGAAAAATTTAAACGTGAGGAAGAATAAAAAAATCCTTGAGATGCTTCTAAAAATGGTTCTTTAGCCCTTCTGTTTAACCAAAACTAATATCCAGATAACCTCATTAAATTATTGTACCAAATTATTCTTACACGTCTCAGACTGATCTAATTGTCACTGCAATTTGAAGTGAGGGAAAATAGATGGCATGGGTGTTATCACAACAAAAGGATTCGAGTTTTGCCACTGGCAAATTCAGTTCTGCTCTTGGTAAAAAAAGAGTCACCATTAATAACATTTGTTATTGCATTGCTGCCAAGAAATAAATGTAAAGAGTCAACCTTATCCTTCAGAAACAGCCTGTACTGAATTCCCAACAAAGATGAATAATGAAATGTGAATCATGGAATAATCTGGGTTGGAAGGGACCTTAAAGAGCAGCTAATCCAACCCCTCTTCCATGGGCAGGGACACCTTCCACCATCCCAGGCTGCTCCAAGCCCCATCCAGCCTGGCCTTGGGCACTGCCAGGGATCCAGGGGCAGCCACAGCTTCTCTGGGCACCCTGTGCCAGGGCCTCCCCACCCTCACAGGGAACAATTCCTGCCCAATATCCCATTTAAGCCTCTGTTGGTGGCTGCTTCACTTTCACTTCAGATCTTTAAATACTTGTTTGAATGATAAATTGATTAAATTGATTAAATGTGTTATTTCAAACAATTTTTTTTCCTGTGCTGCAGCTGCTACCCATACACAGATGAGTAATTTTCTCATCATGGACTTTATACCCTTGTACAGAGGTTTCATCCTGAAGTCTGCAGAGCTGAAGTTTAATCAAGTAGTGATGTTACTAAACCATTACATTCTTGTGGGATCTTTGAAGTCAGACTATCCATGAATAGTCTGGGCAGCTCATATTTAAAATCCTGCTTTTCATGTTTCTACAACATTAAAGAAATGCCAAACATAGACAAAGATGTAAAGCAAACATTAACTGTCCACGTATAATTGTTCCTGACCCTTTTTATTTGTTTATCGTTGTTCTTGTATTGACTCTTTTTTTTTCCATATTGAAGAGGCATTATAATAACAGATGAACCAATAAAATCTGTTTATTATGTATAGCAGAAAGGAAATTGGAGCCCCTACAAAGGGGCTGGGAGGATATTAAATTCTATAGAAAGCTGTAGTTGCTTTCCCACTATTGTTAAATGTGTTGTTAATTATCACAGATATTAAACCTTGGTGTCAATCAGCTTTTCACATTAATGCCCCCACTTTTAAACAGTGATGAGAATCATCACAGTATTTTTAAAAAATACTGTACCATAATTTTTTTTGTAATTCACCAGCAACTTTGCTCTCAAACAGCGTTTAAAATGCCCCAGCCTGGGTGGATTATAGATTTGCTTTCCTTGATTTCACATTTGCCTAAGAAAGGAGAGCAAAGAAAAGTGCTGAAAAGTAGTAAATTAGACTCTTCCTCAACGATTGATTTTTTTTTCCTACAGTAACTGATTTTGGACTTGCTTGGAGGAGACTGTTTAGGCCTTTCAATTCCCATTAAAAATCTCTGCAGGAATATGGTTGGTATCTCTTACAGTATGGCCAGAACACCTGAGCAGTTTTTCTGATGTGGCTTCAGCATTTCCCCACCAAACAACAACAAAAGTACAGTTAGAAAACGAGACAAAACATACAAAGGGATTTTTTTAGGGCTATGGAGTTACGACATGAGAAATGTGCCCAGAGTGTGGTGTGGCTCTAAATGGGGATTTTTCTGCCTTGTTTTTCCTTTTTGGAAGGAACTGTTCAAGTCTCAGGGGCTTCTTCAGACAAAATTAATTGTACAAAAAAAATGAATAATTCTCCTGAGAGAAAGGTATCTCATATTCTTTGGATGAATGCAGTCTACTTACTTACTGCCTGTGGAGGTTAGTGAGCAAAGCCTGTTCCTTGACTTGAACTCTTCAAATTTATTTTCTCATTTGTGGTATTAATAATCCCAAATCTGCCCTTGGGATTATTTTTTTCTGTCAGAAATGAAAGGGACTAACAGAAGATGAAAGACAAATGAAGTTGGAAAACAATGCAAGAGTACATGGGGATGGTCTCTCCACCAAACACTGTGGGGGTAATTTTATTTTTAACCTTTCAGTCTCACAGAGTTTTGTCCAACTGATGCTTTTGCCCAGATCCTGTAGTGGCCATCAGTAAAAATTATGAGAAGCATAATCTGCATGTTGGAGCAAGGCTGTCCAGATTCATAACTCACTCCTACTAATTTAGTTCAATCACACTAATAAACCATGAAAACCTTAAAGGAAATCAACCTTTTTTTTTTTCCAATAGGAAACTAATTCCTAATCAAGAGTGCAGGGCAGAAGCCCTTCATTGATTGGTGCTCTACTGAGAAAACAATTACTTCTCTCCCGAGCAAGGGTCATTTCACATAAAGAAGTGATGGGGAACAAATGCAGGGGAAGTAAAAGATGTAATTGGCAAATGGCTCCACTCTGAGAAATTGTTTAGCGCCGTAAATGACTTTGGTAAAATAATTCACTGAGGTGGAACCAGAGAATGACAATGATGAAGGGTGACAGCATCTCACATGCACTTTATCAAGTCCCTGCCACACCTGAGCTCCTGGATGAGGAGGATGCAGTGGCACAAGCTCACAGGCAGAGAGTGAGGGAGAAAATGTGGTGTCATAAAACACCGGAGTGAAATTCCATCTGTGCTTTGGGGTCACGAGGTGGGAGTTGGGCTATCAAAGCTCAGGTAAGGTCACTGTCTTCTAGTCACTGAGCAAAACGTATATTTACTCTTTCCTGCCATGTGGGAATTGCTTTTAAACTTTTAAAGCATTTGCATAAAAAGAAAAAAAAAAGGTTTTAAAAGAANAGAATTTATTTTTTTCCATGATGAAGTACACACTACATCTCCACAAGGTTCCTTCCAATAGTTTCTGGTCTCTAAAATCGTTTTCTGAAGAGGCAAAAATTTCTGAAAGAAGAGCAGCAGCAGAGTTAAAACCTGATTCACTCTCTCCAGAGCTTCTTGGATTATTTCTCCAATTTCTGAAAAATATTGACAGATAATTTGCAGTAATAAATTTAAAACTTAAACCATGTGATGATATTCAGTGTCTAAGACTTTTCCTGTACAGGTTCTGTGCAACATAAGCCGTGCTTAAGGTTTTGGAGCTCATCTGCTTATCTAAGCTGAGCATTGCAGGGACAGCCACGTCCCAAGAGGCTGACTGGAGGATGGGACTGAAGTCTCTGTGAGCTTGGTTTACTGCAATGATCTAAACACATTTTTAAATTAAAATGAGTGAAACACAATATAAACTCATACAAAAACATAAACAGAGAGTTATTTTTCATAATTTTCAAGATTCAGCTGACCTTTATTAGAAAACAAATACAATTTGCTGTGTTTTCTGTAGCTCCTCTCCCTAAGTGAATTTACTGTTAAGTTCAGCTGTGAGGTAGATGCAAAAGACACAAATGTTATAAAGTGATCTTTCTGGTAACTGCATCTTCCCTGAACTTTGACTCCCAAATTATATGGAGGAATAACAAGCTGAAAAGAAGCAAACACCACAATTACATTTTCAGCTGAGCATTTAGCCAGCTATTACAGATGGTCAGATGACTCCACCTCAGGCGCAAATCTGATTTCCAGAAGGAGACTGATTATGATTCAATTAACCCTGGCATAGCCAGCAGGTCCCCCCCCCCCCATAAATCAAGCCAGATATAGTAGATAATTATGTTATTATCAACATACAATAGGAAAAAGCAGAAAGGTTTGACGACCAGATTGATTCACCCTGCAAACACCTTTAAACTATACTTTATCTTATTGTATGTAATTTCTTTTATAATATGTAATGCAATATCTTATAATATCATGTATATTTAAGATAAAAAATTTGCATTATTAGTTTTGAGGAACACTATTACATCTTTCTGTGTCTAGTAAACTGAAATCCTGTAAAAAGCCAGAAAACGAATGTTCCATTTGTGGTTTGACTAACAAAGAAATCCACCCCAAATGCAAATTTGCAGGAGCCTGACAAATAAGCCACTTCTGAAAAATATACTCTGGCTTAGAAGGCTTGTGCCTTTTCGTTTGGCTCCAATTGAACTTCCCCCTCATTAAACAATAATCTTTATGGTGAATTGAATAAAGATGAAAAAAGAAAGATTCTGAAAAGAATGCATAAGTAATTTTGGTTGCCTAGCTGTGGCAATGAATTCCTGTTTGTTTAGCCACTGAAGGGTGAATGCAACCCTTTGAGCAAATGGGAATTCATTATTCCAGTGACTGAGAAATGATCCACCTAAAGAACCTAATTGGTTCTACAACAGTGATTTCTTTCAAAGCAGTGTTTCCGGAAGAAACAACAAAAAGAAGACAGCTCTTTGACTAGCCCAGGGTCTGCAGGGGACATTTGCCTTCCCATGTTTCAGCTTTAAAAAGAAAATGTCACACGTAGCCAGGACAAAGGAACAAAGAGCCAGTGTTTTAAAAGGTACAGAAATGGAGCAGGTCTTGCACGTCTCTCGTCAGCACTAAAGCTGAGTTTCAATAAATATTAGTGCTTGCTCGTGACACTTGAACTGTCAGTAAGAAAAAAATGCTTTACTGGCCATTTTCAACTGCTTCCCAGAGTGTTCATTAATAGCCAAAAGCTGCTTGAATATTTTCCTATGCAAATGAGAAGGAAATCATCGTTATTTACCAGTGTTATAGAATAAGTGAATTAATATGCCCAGTTCTGCCTAAGCAAATAGAACACTGTCATTTATTTTCAACCTAATCAATTAGAATATGCAAAAAGGAAACTCAGACACGCAGGTAGACAGAGACAGTTCTCATTTACATCCCAAGAGTTACGCTGCAAGAATAACAACCATGAACTGATTGTTGCATTTGAAAATAGAATCCTAAACGAGAGTTCTTCTGGAGCCACGGGGGGTCAGAAAGGGATCTGATTGGGGTTAATGGGAGGATATCTCTTGGCTTCAGAATGAGCTTCAGATCTGGCCCCACAGAGAAACAAATTTGCATTGAGACCAAAATCTGAGGGAAAACTTCCAGTCCCGTGCAGGCCTGAGAAGCGAATTAACACTATTTGTGGAATTGGAATCAATAATACAAAAAGAGTTAGTGTGTTATTTCCTAGAATCCCAGAATCACTGAGTTTGGAAAAGCCCTTCAGGACCATCGAGTCCAAGCTGTGCCCAATCCCCACCTTGTCCCAGGCTCTGAGTGCCACCCCCAGCCCTTCCTTGGACACCTCCAGGGATGGGGACTCCAACACCTCCCTGGGCAGACTCTGCCAAGGCCTGGCCACCCTTTCCATGGAGAAATTCCTCCTGGTGTCCAAGCTGAGCCTCCCCTGGCCCAGCCTGAGGCCGTTCTTGTGCTGCTGATTTATTCATGGCTTTCAATGTGTGTCCAGTCCCCTGACAATCAAATTGATATTGAATACTCAGATTGAAGCAGAAATCCCTCCATCCCTGTTATCCAGTGGACATGTCAGCACAGCAGCAACACCCCGAGCAACAGGAATCATTTCTGTTTTCACAATCCCTTCACTGCTTCCGTCAGAAAGTCACTGAGGTGGGTGGCAGCAAAAACAGACTGTGTCAGTCAGTGACAAAAAAATCTAGAAATTATTTAGCAAGACAGCAGGTTATATTCCCTGACACACACAAACACATGCACAACACACCAAGCAAGGCCCTGCATATCTGGCCCAGTTTAGACCAGCACCAAGGAGCCACAAAACTCTTGTGTGGGCCACTGACATCCCACCTGTAAATGTGTCAGGCCCTGGCTGATGACTCCATCATTTCTCACAGTGCTTAGACCCCAAATACAAGCATCTAAACAGCTCCACAGGCCCCCAGATGTGCTGATTTCACCCCTCCAAGGAGCTGTTTTGTTCAATAATTCTGACTTTCTATATTGGCTTGCCAACAGGAGGAAGCAATGGCTTTGCTCATCGCATAGCTGACCAAATCTCTTTGATTTTCCCATATTTAAATCCAATTATTATTTGCTTCAGAGGTTTCTCCTACGCTGTGGTCTCCTCCCTGAAGGCGTTACAGGAAGTGCAACGTTTGTCCACTGCTGGGATGAGCTCTGAACCAGAATAATTCAGTCAGCTGGAGATGGGCAGGTGCTGTCAAGGTCTTGTCTAATGATATCTTGACAGCAGCAGTTCTGCCTAAATGTTCATCAGCACTGAAACTTTTCAGTTCCCATCTGTTGCCTCAAAGTTGTACCAGGTCAAACGAGCAACTGAAGATACAGTTATTGTCATTTCCTTCAACTTTTACAGGCTGCATTTTGAGGCAGCTCTGTACCTATCCAGTATTTCTGAGGGATTAGAATCGATCACAGAATCCCAGAATGGTTTGGGCTGGAAAGGGACACTAAAGATCTTTTAGTTCCAACCCCAATTATTTCTCTAGTAAAAGTTTTAGAAGTACAAACTGATATATCTATG
Organism: Drymodes brunneopygia; assembly: GCA_013400955.1. Classification (NCBI taxonomy): domain Eukaryota; kingdom Metazoa; phylum Chordata; class Aves; order Passeriformes; family Petroicidae; genus Drymodes; species Drymodes brunneopygia. The sequence goes on from VZTZ01016828.1 coordinate 153,731, forward strand.
CTTCTCTGGCTTGTTTTGCACCTGTATTTCTTTACACCTATTTTCATGGCTTTGTACTGCTGCTCACCTTTATATGATGATTAAGTTACATCTCTGGGACAAGAGGATCTGGTGGACCTGGGTCTTTGAAAAAAGGGGTTGAACCAATGCTCAAACCCAAGCGTTTGAACCTCTCTGCTTGCCCCTGTATCCTAAGGTGTGTCCATAGCTGACCTGACATGCATGCAGGGGTTTGTCCCTGGGCATTGGACTAGGCAAGAATTCCCAATCCTTTGTAAATCACATAACAGTAAAGAAAAATTAACTGCACTTTTATTTTCACTGTATTTCCACATGACATGGGGTATCTTCACATTTTATTGTTATCAGACTAATTCTGGTGACTCAGTTTAACAAGAAGCTTAATCCTGGGCATGAAGTCTGGAATTTTCCAGGCTTTGGAAATATGTTTGGTGTCAGAAACAGGAGTCTGATCTTGGGATATCCACATCTAGTTCTACATTCTGTTGCATAAATTTAAATAGTCATTTCCAGTGCCTCTCAGTTTCCCTTCAGTGTCCTGATGACCATGAACACCTCAGAATTTCCAAGCGTGTTTGAGATCCCTACACAATGGAGGCTCCATAAACACGAAATACAATTAATAATGCACTCTTCTTTACAGTGCATAACAAACATTTCACTAACCTGACGCTCATCCAGCGTTTAATTGGCACACAAAGCAAAATCCCAGCAGCAATTCATCAGGTGGAACAGCGGCTGCTGATGGCACAGTCCCTTTTGTCAGAGCTAAATTGGAGTAAACAATCCAGCCCAAGTCCCTCCTGGACCCTGCATTAGCAGGGAAATGCTGAGTATCAGCTGTCCATCATGCAAACCCAGGCAGCTGGGCACAATTAGGCTTTCAAACAAACTGCAGTGAAATCACATTGCAGTGCAAACACATTATGCAGTCATTAGCACACTTACTCCACTAAAATGTAATAAAGCCACTCTGATTAGCAGGCTCTGATGCATTAAAAATCTTCTTTTTATTTAATACTCTTTCACAGAGTGATGAGCAATTGTACAAAGGAAATCACAGAACAACACATTCAGCTTAGTACGGGATTGGGAGCAAGGGTTGTGCACCAAGTGAGCCTCCAAAAAGTGTATCCAACTGTTATTGACCACTTTAGACACTGAGAAGAAAAGCATTTTTCCAAAGGGCTGAGCTCCTGAGGGGATTAGTTGAAACTCTCTAATTGGTTTTGCTCTATAAACGTAAGAGACGATTTCTGTTTACCTCTGCAGGAGATGTTGATTTACAAATGATGTTTTGTGTCTTCCTCCTCAAGGAACCAGTACATTTTCAGTCTCCATGGAAATAATCTTTCTAAAGTAAATGGGATGTGCCAAATATTTCCTGAATTAGATACAAAATATCTAGCTTTTGTTCAACTGCTCCCGAAGGAAAATTCCACATCCTTAAGAAAAAGATCTAAACCCCTCAATTGTGGTTAAAACAACAGTTGGAGCACTAAGAAAGCACAGGAGTCAAACTCTTCAAATGGCTCAATGCTGAGTGGCAGAAGCAGTAAATAGAAAAATCCCAAATACTCTTGGAATAGGAGCTGGAAGAAGCTGTCAGGATAAAAAAGGAAAAGGAAGTGTTACGCAACTCCGTTGCATTTTAGGGAGGACACCACAGATCTTTTTCCTTTGTCGAGTGTTTAAAACAAAATTTCCTAAAATGTGGCTGATCCCTTTTACCCAGCTATAAGAGCTGAGAAATTTAAAGGCTATGCTCAGAAACACTATTAAAAACCACAGAATTATGGAATGGTCTGAGTTGGAAGGGACCTTACAGCTCATCCCGTTCCACCCCCTGCCATGGGCAGGGGCACCTTCCACAAGGCCAGGTCACTCCAAGCCCCATCCAACACTGCCAGGGATGGGGAAGGACAAATAAATAAATAAATAAATAAATAAAATCAGTGAGTTATAAAGCACATTACCTGAAGGAATGGGGTAGGACTCAGCTTTAGTAAAGGCAGATAAATTATGATGTTGTGTTACTTTGGTGAGGACTGCAAAGCACTGGCACTGCCACAAGTGTCGCAGGAGTCCTCTGAGCTTCACAGGTTAACCAGTTTCACTGTCTAAAACTGGGGCCTGTGCCTATCTGCCATTTCAATCATCAAATCCGTGCAAAACATACTAAAGGAACACATCAATTTATTTTTCAAGGTTGTGTTCAATTATCTACCGTGACGAGCAAATGGTTCCCATTGAACCATATTGGCTTTTAAGTATTTAAGCTCCGAAGGGATTAATTTCCAATGCTAATTAAATGCAGTTGGAAAAAGCAGTTAGAGAAATAAACAATAAAAACACACTTTAGAGAATAGAGTTTGAACTGGGAAACAGTTTCTCTCCATCAGTGCTGGCTACAGACACTTTGTAGGTGCTGATATGGTCCACGAGCAGGGCTGAGAGTCTTTCTGACAAAAAAGTAGTTTATAAATATAAACTCTGTTCTTTCACTAAGCTGCTCACGCTTATCAGGAGCATTAATTATCAACTGCTCCCCTAGAAATTGAAATTCACACAGATGTGATTATCTCTGAAGTTTACAGCCTGTTGATCCCTGTTCTGCAGAGACATTAATTATCAGGAACTGTCACAACAAGTCCAACTGGTGATACAGCTTATGCAGATTTCCTTCTCACTCTCTCCAAAGGACAGAAAATTCCCCTCCTTGTACCTGGCTTTCCTCTTTAGTTAACAGCACTACAGGAAGAGAGAGGTTAAGTATGGAGCTTTTGCTAGAGGGGTTTATTTTGCAAATCCAAAGATAAAACTAAGTCCTTTTTCAGCCTCAAAAGAGCACCTAAAGATTCTGAGAGAGTGCAAACAGCAAGCTGCAAAACCATTTTAAAAGAGAAAACGCCAATTCCTGTAAGTGAGAAGCAATGTTTATCTCCATGTTTACACAATATATTGCCTGAGGTAATTGACTGCATGTAAATGGGGGGTTAGGGCTTCTTCTTTTCAAGGGCATTAATTATTTTGTGAGAAAACATGTTCAGCCTTTAAAAAATCACTTTATAGTACTTCTCTCAATCATCCTTATAATCTGTTCCAATAAGACACCCCAAGGAGTTTATGGCATTTCCAACTTTGCAGATCTGCCCCACCTAAGGCTCAAATCTGTTGCCATTTAAGACACCTGGAAAGTGCTATTGATGTCTGTGTAATCAGGGCAGGTCCTGCAAGTTTGGTTTTTTTTTCTGCAGCTATTTTCAAAAGTCACATAAGGACAGACATGAGGAAATACAGCATTCCAGTTTTTGAAAATTTATTTAGGACTCTATTTATCAAATAAAATTAGTTCAGGGCAGAAGAAAATCCTGGATGTTTTTATTGGTTTAATCTTAAATCCTTTCTTCTCAAGTAATTCCAGCTCACAGAGATCATCCCTAATTTCAGACCAGCTGTCCAGTGAGCTCTGCAAAAACTTGATATTTCCAGAGTTTTGAGACACCAGGTTCTCCACAAGATTCCCCAAACACTGGGACCTATGTTCTGATGTTGGTCATTTTATCTCACACATCCCGATTCTTCCATGTCTAACTCCAAGTCAAACTCAGGAGTCAGACCAAGGACTTCCAAAGGACAGGGCTTTGTCCATGACTGCTCCTGAGTCCCAAACCAGAAGACATCAGTCCTACAGCAAGGTACATCAGGTTGGTCCTGGATTTATGAAAGTCCTGTGTTTGATTCAGGAAAATCTTGGGATGTTTGCCATATATTCCCATTCCTAAGTAATAATTAAATCATTTAAAAGTGAATTTGCTTTGCCTCAAATTTTCCTTTGGCATAGTTTGCCATCCAATAGTGTTTTGTTTGAAGCTGTTTCTCTGTCTCTTTTAAAGCTTAATGTACAGGTCAAGGAGGGGAATTAGAAGGAAAGTAAGGGATCTGTTTTAGATGAGGGAAGAGTGTAAGGCTACAAAAAAGTCACTATAGTGTCAAATCAAATGGAAAATTTCGTTTTATACTATTCTCTTAAATAGAGTTTTTATGACAGTGACAAGATAACCTTGTTAAAAATAACACAGAATCACAAAATCGTTTGGGTTGGAAGGGACCTTTAAAGGTTTCATCCCAACCTTCCTGCAGTGAACAGGACAATCTTCCACCAGACCAGGGTGCTCAGAGCCCTGTCCAACCTGACATTGAAACGTTCCAGGGATGGGGCAGCCACAGCTTCTCTGAAGAAATCTCTTCCAAAGCTTTAAAAACCTTATTATAAAGAACTTTTACCTTATATCCAATCTTAATTGACTCTCTTTTAGTTTCAGACCATTACCCCTTTTCCCATTGCAGTATTCCTCTGGATTACATCCCACCCTGCAGGTGTGTCAGCCACAGCCTGGTGTCATCTGCAAACCTGCTGAGAAATTCATTCAGTATTTTAAAAACACCTTCACTACTACTCTGAGTGTGATTCCAGTAAAAACTGCTTTGCAAACAAAACTACATTTAGAAGAATCGATTTTTCCTCATGTTCATACATCAGTAATTTTTGCCCATTTTTACCATCTTTTGATCTGATCTTCAAACAACCCTGTTGCCACATCAGTCTGGGCACAACAGATTCTCTTCCTCTCCAAATCCTCCTCATTGGGATTTATGATGTGTCCTTCCTTTCCTAGTGTTGGGGACAATGAGCAGAGTCAAGACAGACACCCTCAGGTGGCCCTGCCTGTTTTGGATGCTCATCTATTAACATCAGAGCTGTCCTTCTGTTTTCCTCCTTTCTTCTTTTTTTTAAATTTTTCCCCCCTGAAAAAAACAAAACAAAACAACAAAACAAAACAAAACAAAGCAAAACAAAATAAAACAACAGCTGTAGACTTTGTAAATATTTAGAAATTTTTCATGGAACAATCATGTCATGACCAGCAGGATGCAATGACAAAGTTCACGTAACCATTGAAAGTTAACAGACACACTCAGACTTTAATATCACACTTGTAACAAGAGATTTGTGGAGAAAATGTCATATTTAAGCTTATTCTCTATAGAGTGTGGATTTATCTCTGAAAGTCTGGCCTTCATAATTTCAATTTAAATGAGTTTTTCAAATGCATTTCAGTTTTCTATGCTGAATAATGTCACTAGTCATTTTTCTCCAGAGAAAAAATTCCTTCAAAATGTCAACTTTTGCAATCTCAAATTGAATGATTTATTTTTTTACGCTGTAGTAGCCAATTTTTGCTAAAGACTATAGTTTGGTTTAATATGCTGTACATGGTAATTTAAAATTATTTTTTTAAAACACAAATATTTATTCATCCCACAAGAATAGGAAAACATCAGTGCTCCAATTCAGATTGCTCAGGTAACATTGGATGAAAAATTTTCAAGGAAATTCAAGTGTGCCATAAGAACTTGGAAAGAAAATCCACTTTGGAATGGATAGAAAATACTTTTAACACTTTAATACCATAAACTTATTTGAGCAAATAGTGGAGTCCCCATCCCTGGAGGGATTTAAGTGACCTGTGGATGTGGCACTTGGGGACAAGGATGAGTGGTGGCCTTGGCAGTGCTGGGGGAAAGATTAGAGTCAATGATCTCAGAGAGCTTTTCCAACCTAAATGCATCTGTGAGTCAGTGAAATTTGCAGTAAATAAAAGAAAGAAAGCTAAACACACAGTTAATAAACCAAACCTGCTGCCTCTCTGCTTCAGGACAGTAAAACACCCAGTTCTCTGCCTGAAGTATTTCTACTTACAGATCCAAAGATATTTTCCTAGATATTTATGCAACACCATAGCCATCATGCAGCCTCTGGAAGAGAAATAATTCCTAAATAAAGATGGTTTGATTTGCTGAGAAATAACGTGTGGGGTGATGGATATAGAATGAGAAATGGTTTTTGATTCTACCAGTGCCTTCAGACAGCCAATGTGAGTTTTGATCTACTCTGAACTCTCATCCAGACACCTCTGCATGTCATGATTTCTATTATTCCTAAGACCAAATTAACTTGCATTTTATTTCCTGCTGAACTCTTGTTTCCCAGCAGCTCATTTAAGAAACTGCCTTGCTTTCCTGTTTCCATTAAGCACTTGCACACTTCTGGAACAGAAGGAATTCCACCAATGCCGAGTAAAGGACTCCCAAATCCAGACCTGATTTTGTCCTCTTTCCTCGTGTCAGGTCGTTTCTGAAAGTTGTGACTTCTGTATTCATTGGAAGGACAGGGTCTGTGTGTGACATTACTGAGGGTGAATATCAAGTGTGTCTGAGACCCCAGGGTGGAAATGCATGATTGATGTTTCGCTGCTGTGCCAGCACGACCTGGAGTACAAATGTGACACTGAGCTGCACATGGGGACCAAGCAGGAGGTAGTTCTCTGCCAGGGCTGATGTAGACCTGCAGGAAAATTGAATCCCCTTTATCTAGACCAAAAAGAGTGGTTTGTATATTTGTTTTGGCTTTTTAAATTTGTTTTTGCTTTAACAAAAATAAAAATTAGAAAATGCCCCATTGGGCTTAAGTCATTTAGTGTGCTTAGAAAGATGTGCCATCAAATTTAACAAATATCTTCTCCCAATGACTGCAATAATGTAGCTTTAAAATACTTTCATAGAATTTCACCAGCTTTCCTTTTTCAAACATCTGATTTCAAAGTTTGTTTCCTTGTGAAGTCAAGGACAATGTCGAAATTCCCCTTTGTAAGCTATCCAACAATATTTGTTTACATTAAACACATAACTACAAAATTAATAGGACTGAAAGATTTCACTAATCTTGTGAAATGTTCCAAAGGTCTTTTAAAAAATAAATAAAAGAAGTCCATCATCAAAGCCAGAATCCAAGTCAGTGCAGTGTTTTATGTGAACACAGCTCATAACTGATTGATCTCGTTCAGGAAAGGCTCATCAGCTGAAAAAAAATGAGATTATTTGGAGCTGTGGTATCTATTGCTGTGTTCAAACTGACACAGAAGGAGATTAATTTCTTTAACTCCCATTGGCAACCGTGCCACTGTGTCACTGCAGATCAGCCACGTTAGGATTTATTTTTGTGCCCCTAAGATAAATTTCATCTCTTAGATAACAAAAGAGTAAAAAGGAGAAATCAGCTGGTAGAATATCTGACCTACAGGGCAAACAGGCAAACTAAACTCCAATCAGGTCTTTACTGGGACTGAATGCCAAGACCTACTTTAGCTCTGCACACCCTTGAGGAATTTCTGGTGGCTCCCAGCTGGAATTATGGGACCATACAATTCCTATCTTAGCATGCTGAAATTCCCAAAGGTTCTAATAACCTGTGTGTTTTTACAAGTTCTAAAAAAATGCTGTTTCCCCTGGTTTTGTCACTGTTTACCTTGCAGGGAAGGCAATGCTTTGGCATTCAGAGGGAGAACAATGTTTCGTACTTGGACTATTTGATGGGTCCCTCCCTGTTGATTTGCAGAGTCTTTGTTTTATCATTTAAAGAGATAATTTTGGAATGCTCTCTGAAGTGATAGGTGCTTAACAGAGAAAAGAATCTTCCTTAGTGAGGTCATGTGAAGGTTAGAATTGCTCATTTTAATAGACAAGGTTAGGAAATGCATATTTGGTGTTTTCCAACAAAAGCGGGGAAAATGCCCAATAGTTAAAGAACTTACAGAAATTAAAGGGAGAAACCCCCAAACAACAATTCAAACAGGTTTGGAAGTACCTTCCCTCTGTCCTCTTTTCTGTCTTTTGGGAATGGAGCAGGACAAATATTAAATGAATGTGAACATGCAGAGATTTTTTTTCTGCCGATGTGCAGAGTGAGCCCTTGGAAGAGTGGAATTGGTTTGTCTAGTCCAGCAATGTCAGTCTAGCAATGGCCTTAGACTGGCAGAGGGAAGGTTTAGATGGGATATGGGAAAGAATCCTTCCCTGTGAGGGTGGGGAGCCCTGGCACAAATGCAAAGCAAGGCAGCACAGGGACAGCTGGGAAGGAATTTAATCCGTCCCAGTGAGCTCAGGACACTGCCCCAGCTGTGCATTAAGATCTACAGGCATCAAAGACCTCAAAACCATCAGCAGAGAGGTTGCAAAGACTGCTTTTCCTATGATTATTCAATATTATTCTATCTTAAAAGCACTTATTAGTACATATATATAAACATGAGAAACATTACATATCGAGAGCAAAGCCTATGTTATAAACCAAAATATAAAAAACACCAAAGCAACGAATCCAAACCCAACATACAGCAATGAAACAAACCCTCCCTCCCAGAAAAATCAACAAACTGCCATAGTCTTTGTAAATTTGGTAAGGTTAAAATACCAGCTCTGAGGTTGCAATCCAAGCAGTTTTCAGTAGATTTTTATTAAAATTAAGGAATACACAAGATACTATTACCATAAGTTGCCTAGGGGGGTGGAAGGGGTGAGTTGTTTGGTTTATGGCTTTTTTTTTTCCTTTATGACAACTGGGAATAAGATTTTTTTTTTTATGTCTGCATAAAATATAAATGAACTGTAACATTCTTATAAATAACAAAATTCTCAAAGGCCTCTCAACAAATTGCCTACAAAATGCAATTCTCAGAAACCAGTAGATTAGTAATTTATGCTTAGCTCCTGTGGGCTTTTCTGTTTGGTGGTTAATATAAAACTTTTTTCCCCCCAAGAAAAAATAAATTAAAACCAAAAATTAATAAAAAGTTCTTCTGTTTTGTCTGAAAATTAGCTCTGTAAAGTTTGCACACAACCTGCTAGAGAAAACCATTTGGCTTGAAAAGGGGCATCACATAATCAACACTACATTAACGCAAGTGAGAAATGTAACAATTCTTTTACAAGCTTTGACCAGAAGTGGCTCAACAAGCAGAGACACTAAAAAAAAAACAAACCAAAGTGGGAGAAACACTTGTTTGGTAGCAAAGTTTTTTGTTGAGAAAAGAAGGAAGGAAAGTAAGCAGGAGGGAAGGGAGACAATGAAGGATCTGGTGCTTGAAAGTTCCTTCCAGCAGCCCTGCAGCAGCTGGATGAGGAGGAGGAGGAGGAGGAGAGGAGGGAAAAAATTCCTGGCTATAAAAATAATAATTATCCACTCCTCCCCTCTGGATCCTCCCCAAAAGAAGAGGGAGAAAGGCACTGAGTAGAAATAGCTGATAAGTGGGAGTATCACTTTACACACTGTTGTACCTAAATATGTGAAGAGCCAGGGACCAAGGAAGACAATCGTAATTAATTTCACTCTAAACCATATAATTTCCAAAGAGCCCCAGCATTAGTCATGTTCTGTTCTGTGTTGCTCTGAAGTTATTTCAGCAGACGTTTTCCTACACTGAAAGGTGAATGATTTTGGAGAATTTAAATGTATACTGAATTCCAGACTGATGATATTAATATAATACATTTTTAATTTACATCAGTGTTTTTCTTCTGCACTTAAACAAAAGTTGTGCACTTGGAAATGAAGCCAGTGAAATAAAGTTCTGTCTGGTAATTAAGACTCTATGCTTTTCGTGCTTAATAATCCTACTGTTTCTGCTCTTTTGCCACCAAATTAATTCCATGTTGATGCAATGTATCCTAAAAGGGGCACCTCCCAAGACAACCTTTTTCAGAGCCACCATAATACAAAATAGGTCAGGGCTGGTAGACTGCATGTCTGCAAAGAGAAGTGAAAAATTTGGATTCTCGTCCATGTCATCTGTAGTAATTTACACAGACCACTGTAAATAGCACCTGACTCCTTTAAAAAAAAAAAAAAAACAGCCACAATTTTACCACCTTCATTTGCTGTAGAGGCACATATTAGAAGGAGGAAAAATTTCCACAAACTTTCTCAGTTCATTCAAGACATGCTATTCTACAGTTTTTAATGCTGTTAACTAGTTCTTCATAATCTCCTTATTAAAGCAGAGATGAAAAATCATTGCTTCCGTTGGCAAAAAATAATTAGGCCTGGATGTTCACCCTGAAGGTTTGGGCAAGATTTCCCTGCCAAAATTAAGCCCAAGGGAATAAGTGGTGCATTAGAAATTGAAAACATCAGGTTCAAATTACCATTTTGCCTTTTTTTTCATGCATCACGTGAGCAAGGTGTTTCTGTAAAGGACTAATGCAGAACTGATAAATCAAAATGCCACTGGTTCTGGAAAAAAAGAGTGGCTGTGATGTGACTGTGATGTGACTGTGATGTGACTGTGATGTGAGTGTGATGTCCCCCAGCAGATGGACATGGAAAAGCAGGGTGGCACCAGTAGCAGAGCTATGGCTTTCCAGCTGTGGCTTTAAAGGTATAAAAAGCTACAAACTTTTTGCATCTATAAGAATTGACTCCATTGCCACAGGACCAACTTTCTGCCCTTCTTCACTGCAGCCCTCATCATCCTCTTTGCCTGGGCAGCCTTTGTGCTTAAACCAATTGTCACAGAGAAGACCTAAATATGAAGGAAAGTCAGACTGATCTCCATAACTTACAGATTGTTTGCCAAAGGAGCACAAACATCTCTATATTGTGCTCATTCCCAGGGAATCTGAGGGCTCCTTTGCAGCATTTGCAATTCTAAAAGCATCTCAAACCTCTGCCTCCATGATCACAGGATAATTCCTGTTCCTTCCTGTGCAGTCACTCAGCAGCTCTGTGAAAGTTGAGGTGCAAGACCACAAATGTTCCTTTGGAGGGCTGGGTCCTGCTTTTTCTGGGCATACCTATGGTTTTCTGTGTTTGCAGCACTGATTCAGTGCAAGACTGCAAAATGAAGGTGTCCCCTTGATTCATAACTCCATGAGTTCAGAAATATGATACAGTCCACACTCACCTGAATTTTCATTCTGAGTAAAATAAAAGGGAAGGAGCACAAAGCATCATCTCTATCTGCACTAAATAATAATCAGCTTTATACTTTCACAGTGTTGCAAATTCAGCAGTGCTTGAGTAAACAAAGGTAAGATTTGTTATTGAACTTGTTTCTGGATTAAAAATTTTCTCAGAAGAGCAGCAGAGTAATTTACAAAAAGTACAATGAAATAAAGAAAAGTAGAGGAGCTAATATATTTTTTTCTTCAGTACAATTACAAGAAAACACATCAGTGAAACAGGAGATATTGTAGTTTAATAATACCATAGAATTGTCTGGGGGAGACAACAATAGAGATATTCATTAATATCCAATAATAAATCAAATGCAAGGAGCAAATGCTGCTGGTCTCATCTTGGCAAGAAGTCATGTTAAATTTATTGGGAATTAAAGAAATCAGAGGAAATTCATAACCTAAAGTTAATTTTTAACATTCAAGGGGTCATATAGTTTTAGATGACACTGTAATTGCACACTGGACTCCAGAAAATGCTGAAATTTAAAAACATGAAATCTTACTTTGTCAAAAACAGTGCAGAATGCATCTACAAAATATGTAGATGGTGAACTGTAACTAGGAAATCTGGGAAGTGGGTTTTTTGTTTCTATTATTTTCCAGGAATAGCTGTAAAGATAGAAAAATCTCTGATTTCATTTGACATGTGTCAGTAGGATAAAAATGCCCAAATAAACCAGACAATCATCACTCATGAAATGTCAGTCTGCTCTAGGCACACTCTATGAAAAAGCTCTTTCACATGAGCTAGAAGTGAATATTTATTTATGACAAACTCCAGCTTAAAATATTTTCAAATTGCTTGAAAACAAAACAAAAGAGCATTTAAATACACTCAAAAATTTATCTTGAGAAATGTCTTGTCTCAGAAAGAAAGGAGTTCAGCAGCAGAAAAGTTGCAGAATAGAAATTTGCATACCTGAATAACTGATCTGTAGCATAAGAAACAGGCTGGAGGAAATCACAAAGCTGATTGATAATCTCATTAAAAATGTTACTGTGATTATGGGGAGTTTAACATAATGGATAGAAGTGTTTAGAAGCCCCAAAATCCTCCAAAGTTCAATGTACACTCAGAAAGACATTAACTGGTTGAACTTCAGTCGCTGTATTAAATCAACTCCACAGCACTAGAAAAATCTACAAAATCTGAATTCCTTTTAGCCAAAAACAGCCCTTCTTATCACTGTGTTGGTGTGTAGAGTCACAGACTGGCAAGTCACATTGCAAAAATTGGAACTCATAACTTAAAAATTGGGATTAACCACTTAAAATTGGAATTAACTTCAAAATTGGAATTAACTACTGAAAACTGCCCTGTCCACCTTGGCCTTGGACACTTTTTGAATATCTTGAATTTGACGGTTTGTGATTCATCAGAGAACTCATTTTTTTGCCAGCAAATGTGGCCAGTGAATGTCATAAAAAATTTATTACTAATTTGGTTATTGATATTTTCCCTAGAAGATGTAATTAATTGCAATTGATCGATGCATATGGAGATATTATTAAACAAAGAAAAAAAATAATGATGGTATAAAGACTGTTGATTAATCAGGGGAAAAAAGGTAGAAGTCCCTGAAGCCATAAACTATATTTATTTATAATATTTATCATCTCTTCAATGTCTATCTTATTCAAGAAGAGAAAATCAATTTGCCAGTCCTTGACCTGATTTTGTTCCCTGTCCATTTCTGTGCCATGTGGGTAAAGAGATTTAACAGGGTCTTGATCTGGAGTCTGGATGGCTGCAAGGTTGGGACTACAGACCAAGATTAACTCTGGATTTCTAATTTCTGCAACACTCTTGGTCCAGCAATGAGGCAGCACTCCTCTGTCTATCAAAGAGCCAAAAAAAAAAAAAAAAATTTCTCTCATTTAAATCTGGCTTAGGTATGCAAAAAATTAAAAATTCAACATGAAGAGAGCTGAGGACTGAAATTCTTTCTTCTGGGTGTTAATCTCCAACAGAGCATACAGGATACCATAAATAAATACATAAACCATATATAAATATATAAATAAATGCATTATTTAACAGTTCAGACATCATATTTTGAAAGAGAGGCTTCCAGAAAATATAATCATTTTACTATTTGATTATCCAATGCCATCCGTAAATGGCCATGACATTCTGCTTCTTCTGCACTGGAACGAAAGGGTGAAATAAAATTCTGCCTATTTTCCTCATCATTAAAATGTAAAAGTTTTTTTTTCCTACAAGTGAGGCAGTTTGTGTTGCTGCCAATTATAATTAACATTTAATCATCTTTTAATTGACATTTTGGTATGGTTGCCCGATATGAAGGGCTTACATGGTACAGAACTTCCCTAACTGCCCTTTCATCACACTTTAAAAAAAAATGTCATTTAGAGTCAGAAAATGCTGTACTTCAAAAATGACATTGGCAAAAAGGAAAACAATCCTGGGGAGAAATGTAAGAATTTAGTATAGGTTGTGAAAAGCCCTCAGCACCCTGAGATATTTGCTGTGTGGACATGGTTGGGTTCCTGTCCTCTTCAGTCTGGAGTAGGCTTAAATTTATTTTGATGCAAGACCTCATCCCAGTATAATCCCGGTCCCTCTCCCAGTCTTCCTGTTTTCATGTCAATCCATGAGCTTTTTCATCTCATTTCCTCCCCTGTCCTGTCGAGGGAGTGCAAAGAAATGTCAAAAAAAAGTGATTAGAGATGACAATGTAAATGTGTTATTTGGAGCACAAAAAGACTCTCCAAAAACATGTAAAATTACAGCAACTCATATGAGTTTTTACTGGGTTTGGAGAGCTTTTCTTTAAAACAAAAAGTATTTTGAGTGTCTTGGACCATGATTTAAACCCCATCTTTCCATAACACTATAAAAAAATGTTTAAATATTCCCATTAAAATGGATTCTGGTCGGTGTGAGTGGCACAGGCCCAGGGAGGCTGGGGGCCAGTCAGACTGCAGCTTCCAGGAATGATTGGGAATGCTGGGATCACAGCACAGCCACCTGCATCCTGCTGCTGAGCACAAAGGTTGGGTCATTTACTGCAGACCTGCACATTCACAGAGCAAACAGACACCAGAATTCTGATGGCATATGATGGGCAGAGCAACATTCCAAACCAAGTAGCTAATAATGATAATAATAATAATAATAATAATAGTAATAGTAATATTATAGTAGCTAAGTAAGTAGCTATTGTGCTCAATAATCTTCAGTGAGCCCTCCTCCTACAAATTTCTCTAATTGTTATATTTCCCTCAGTACACTGGTGGTATCCAAGGCATCGATGACAAGGAAATCCAAAATATATTCACAGGTGATTTCCTTTTTATTGGTTCTAGAACTCGTTTGCTGTGGTTTCACTGCAAGCCTTCTATTTCTTATATTCTAAGAAATACTGAGATAAGTCCTTGTTCACTTTCTGAGATTTTGCTAATGTCTCCTCCATAGCTTCCTTTATAGCTTTCCCAAGCAGAAGAATCTCAGTTTATTTAATGTGTGCATTTGCAGAATGAAATAGATTAAATTTTATCTTGAAGTCATATTTGTTCCTGCTCTACATTCATTATTTTTACCTCTTTTATTCCCCTGTGGTTTTACACAGTAGTACAATGATACCTTCTCTCTTGTTCTCTTATTCTTTTCCTGATTTTTCTCATAATACCTGCTTGCTGAACTCCCTCTAAAGCTGATATTTCCATATAATTATTCATGATATGATTTCAAGAGCACTTTTGTGGGCACTAATACTGGTTTGGAGCCTACCTCATGTACTGGCAGAGCTGCTTTTCATCAGCTGAACCCCTCTTGCCACATTTTTGTCCACACAGCCCTGTGGAAGCTCTCTGGAGGAGTTCACTGATGGATTCACTCTCTGCATTAGGAAAATTTGTTTCACTCAACCTTTGCCACCTCTGTGGTAGCTTTTATTTTGCATGGAGACTCATTAGACAGCACATTTATATGGGTGAATTCCTACTGCAGACCTTCTAGGACCTTCTTTGGACATTCCAATATTGGGGACTTCCCCAAAGACACTTCAGCAAAAGCAGAAGCTGTTTTAACCAAACCTTCTGTCCAGTGCCCTGCTAGGAGGGTGCAGTGTAAGAGACAAAATTCACACATTTTGAAGCATGTTTGTACTGCTAATACATTGTGATTTCATTACACCACATTCCATTGGATGCACATGCATCCATTTATACTTTACGTTTTACATTTTATATATTTACAATTTTGTGCTTTATTGCTGGTAGATGAAGCATTACTGCATTTGTGTTAATCATCACGAGTACTGAAAGGAAATTTACCCTGAAATCTACTCTGAGAGTAGACTTGGGGGTTTTGGACTAAATTATGCCCCTGGTCCTTTCCTTCTGCAGAAAAGAAGATCTGATGTAATGGTGCATTAGATAACAGCAGGATCAGCATAGGTATCCCTTGAAGTTGAAGCGAAGTTTTTTTCCTTCCCTGCAATCTTTAATTAACCTTCAGAGCAGCAGGACCTATGAGAACCATTCCAGGCAATTCTAACTTGCTGCATAGGTTCCAAACAAAACAAGAGATGCATTTAAAAACAGCATTTCTTGAAAGGGAGATCAAGTGTTTTTCTTTTATTTCATGGAATCGTAGAATCCCAGAATGGTTTGGATTGGAAGAGACCTTAAAGCTCATTTTGTTCCACCTTCTGCCATGGGCAGGGACACCTCCCACTACACTAAGTTGCTCCAAGCCTGTTCCAACCTCATCATAATTATTTAAAACCAAATGAGTTACTAATGAGCTTTTCCTCTTTTCTTCCCTCCCTGTCTTCATCCTGAGTGATTTCACTTCTCACACCTGCTGTTTATTCTGTACTTATGTTTTTCATTTTCACCTTTCACTGATCAGAGCAGCACAGATTTTTTTCTTCCCTTAGTAGCAGTTCCTTGGTCTAGGATTTGAAGAATGTGATTCAATTCATTTTCCAGAAACACCATTAGCTGCCACCTGTATCATGCATTCCCTTGGGTTTCCCTTGGTATTCCTCAGTAATTTCTCAGGTATTTCAGATTTCCATTGCTGGCAGCTTTCATGCCAGCTCATAGTGTTGCTTGCCATTCACTAAGGTGAAAGTCATTAATAATTATGATAATTATTTGATCTTCTATTTGCTGTGAGCATGGCTGGGGTGCATGGCAGTGACAAAGGATATGCTTTTTCTCCATGAGGACAGGGTACCAGTGGCAGGGGCTGCCCAGGGACCTTGTGCCATCTCCATCCTCCCAGGCTGCCCAGCCCTGAGCAGCCTGGTCTGACCCAGTGCTGTGACCATGAGGCTGGACAGGACCTCCTGAGGCCCTTCCAGCCTGAATTATCCATGAGTCCATGGCATCTTTCATTTTACAGCACTGTGCAGCTGTTAGACACATGTTAGACCACAGCCCTATGCACAAGGAAGAGAAAAGAAAGAGGGAATGCAGGAAGTATTAACAGAATGGATTTCAGTTTCCAGCAGAGATCTCCTTTTCCAGCTGATCAGAGATGAGGAAGGATCAGGATATACATAAAAAATTTATTCTGTCTGAGTCAAAAGAAGAAGTTCCAGATGTGGAAAATCAACCACCAGAAAGCTCAAAACACCAAGTTTCACTGTTGTAAAACAAATTTGTAAATTCACTCATCAAATTAAACTCCATGCCTATCTTGATGTTTTGGCTTTGATAAATTTGGAATGTGATGTTGAATACTGTTTTTTATTTTCTTAAGATTTCTGTCTCTGTTATAAATGGAAACAATGTAGGAAAAAGACTCCAGGACATGAAAGATTAATCCTGCCTCACCTACTCTGACCAGCAGCATTTTTTGATAAATTAATTTCCTTGAGCCGTTAAAACCTTGCCCCTTCCCATAAATTGTACTGGAACTTATCTCTAATAATGGGTTATGTGTCCAGCCAGCTCTGATCTTCTTTCAAATACCAAATCCTTCAATAAAATTTATCCACATCAAATGTCTTATGTTTAATGATGACACCAATGATGAAATCATTGATCAGAATTACTTTGCAAATTCTGGTAAAATCAACATTAAAGCACTGGTGACCTGCACTTTAACAGCTTCCAGGTGGAAGAAAGAAGGATTTTGAAAAGTCATACTGAACACGTGCATACAAAATAATACAGAATACTCATTAAATTCCTCCAAACTCTTACTGTATTGATTAGCAGTCAAGCTGTCAGGGATCTGACCTATTTGCTCTTCCACATAGCATCCTTCTGACATTTACTGTAAGGAGGAGAAATGTGCCTCCTCTTCCAGTAGGATCTGGTAGCAAATGAGGAAAGTCAGAGCAGGAACAAAGAAAACAAGAAACTGGGAGTGGTGACAGGCATATCCTGGTTTGCTCTTAGCTCATTTAAATTAATTATGGATTATCAAACATGCATGCAAGCTATTCTTTTATGTATTCTTCAGACCATGGGAATGAGAGATGAGAGAGCTGCACTTCCAGCTTTTGCTGTCTCTGGGTGGTTTCACAGCAGGAAATGCTTCAGAAATGCATTCAGAGCCTTCTCCTCAAATCCCAACACCCACGAATCTCCATGTATGAGGCACCATCGCTGGGAGCTGGTGTCTTTAGTACATAAAACAGGAAGGGGCTGGCCCCATTCCTGGTTTTCCAGCAGAAGAGGGTATTTCAGGATCCATATCCACTGTGAGTGACAGTTTAGGAACCACAGAGACATCCGGAGCAGCTGTTGAGATCAAGCATTTCCCCTCCCAGCCTGTCTCGGTGTGGGGACCAGGGCACAACCCCAGCTCTGTGCCCCTGAACCCTTGAACTGCACATTTCCCTCTCTGTCAGGGCAGATATTTTTGCCCTGGCAAGGACGAGGCATAAAGGCAAAGCAGTGGGATTCCAGCTAACAGAGCACCCTCTCAATTGCACTGTTCACATTGAACCAGCACAGGGACTGATGCAAAGGAGCTGCTCAGAGCAATGAGTCAGGCACTCCCAGGCATGGCATGAAATTGTTCCATCTATCACAGGCTGGAGTGTTCTCTCTGTAGTGCACATGTAAAAGTACATTAAATTGTGACTATTGTACTGTGACATTTCTATTCTAGACAATTGCTAGTTAAATCAATGCACATTGTATCATGTCTTTGAATGTCTAGGAACAGTGTCCTGCACAGTGCCTTGGCGTGAGTATTTTCTCAGGAGAGCTCTGTAATTCTGCACAGCCAACCCAGAGTGTGGTAAAAAAACCTGTCTGGGTCAGAAACATTGTTATTCCTACACTGCTGCTGCTCAGGTGTGGGAGGAATTCAGGAGCACTCAGGGGTTCCTATCAGCAAGAATAAAAGTGGAGCAAAGCTTTCCCCAGTCCTTTATCACCGCTGGACCACATGTGGCCTGGCAAGTGGGGTGCAGGAGACAACATCAATTTCTGTCAGCAGAACTGGAGTAAAATCTGATTGGGATGAACCAGAATTTGGGATTTCACCATTCCTTCATCTGGGTAAAAAAGCAGAAGCAGGGCAGACGTGAATTCCTGATCCTCATCTCTACTTAGGCCTGAATCAGAATGAAAAATAGAACAAAGAATATTAAATCACATTTCTCAAGTAAAGCCAAAACACTGTAATTACAGACAGTGCCAAGCCCGAGATACCTGCAAAATGTGCAGTTCAGGTGTGTCTTACTCTGATATGCTTTCTGTTGTTTATTTTCAGATTTTAAAAACATCTAAGTGCATATCTAAATCCTAACCTGTAAGAGCCAAAGGACACTGACAGGGGTGGAAGCAGGCTGTTAAAATGAGAAATTGCCATCTAACTTACAGTAATCATGTGAGCAACCTAATATTATACAGAACTGGCTCTTGCTCCCCAGTTCAACACTTCTTTGCCTGTTTGATATCCTAGGAGTAAATACAGCTTTAAAAAAACCAAACAGAACTAATTTATTAATGTATTCTTAGCACTTTAAGAGTGATTAATGGTAATTTTCTAGTTTTACCTTGCCAATGTTTAGCAGAAAGCTATTAGAAAATCAGTGCATAATGACACTGCTGAGGTATTTAGTGTTCTAACAGCAACACTGGAGAGAAAGATTCTGGACTCAGAATTTATACACATGTGGCAATTAGCTGTAAGGTTGGTGGTGAAATAGTTGGGTTCTTTCCCTTTTCAAAATGTTTTTGAAGAAATGGAAACAGTATCTTCTGGGAGGAATATAGTTACTTTTTGAAGCCACAGAAACCCTCAAATAATCCAGGAGTGGTGGGAAATTCTTATAAATGTGGATATAACATTTACCATTAGAGATTACAAGGCATCCAAAGCTCTTAGAAGATTTCTTCAGTATCAACAGCTTTTAATAAGCTTGGACTTGGCAATCATGGAGGTTTTTTCCAACTTTAATGATTCTGTGATTCTGTGGGAATGAAAGGACACCAGATCTCACTGCCAGTTGCTCATCTTGTCCATCCACCAATTAGGTGGATAAAAAACTGAGACATTTCCTTTCTTCTCCACAGAAATTGTAACACTCCCCAAATGCTTCCTTGGAAGATCAAAGTAACCAACTGTCTTGAAGGTGTTTTTGGCCTTAGCACAATATTAAGAACATCACAGAATTACCCAACACAGTTGGATTCCAAGCACTCCTGTTCATTCCCTTTGCAGAAACACATGGGAGCCAACAGTGGAGCACGAGCACATCCAAGTGACACCAGCCAGTGAAAAAAGACAACAAACATGAGAAAACCAGAAAATAATCCTTGATTTGTGTTTAAAGATACTTAGAAAAAAATTGACATCACAAGGGCAGAACGGGAACAGCTGACTGAAGCCAGTTCTTAAGGAAGGCATCTTTGGGTAATGGAAGTATTTATATGACTCCATTATAATGTGCCCTTGCTCAAAAATTGGCTAAAAGGAAAAATTAGGGCATGGAACAGATTTACACAGGTTTCGTTGAGCTTCTTTTCCTTATTTGTTCTTAATGGCCCTGTGGGTTTATTGTCAGGCCAATCTGAAATGAATCATTCCCAATATGAACAGGAGACATTATTGTCATGGTCGTGGAAAGGCAAACTTCATACTGGAAATATAACCATGAATTCTGAGTGCCCATGAAACAGCTCCTCTCCACTCAGCAGCACAAATCCACAGCTGAACAACTGTGGAATATCTGGAGAAATACAGCCAAGGACAACAATAATGGTCACAGGTGACTCGAGAGAAACGGCTGTAGATGTGAAATTTAGGGAAATGGCTGAAGTGACTTTTAGGACTCCTCAGCTAAATTTGCTGGAAGAAGAAGATTTAATTTTTCTATATACACATAGCCAGAACAAAAAGAAGTCCGGAATGAGAGAGGTACAAATGAGCCATTAAGAAAAACAAACAAAAAGAAGCCCACAGTTCTTTATTAGAGAGGGTCAGTGGCAAGGAATTAGTTACCTGGTAACTGTGGACTCTATTTTCCTTGGTCTGATAAATTACACCTATTTAGACTTGACCACTGTAAATGTAGTGAAAATTATTTAGGCCAACTGGACAGAAACAAACTCTGAGACTTCGTAAGCACAAATTCTTTCTTCATCTTTAAGCAGGAACAGAAAAAATCTGTGGGGAACAGGCAGAAACTGCAAAAATCAGGGAGCAAAGAGGAGAGAGGGAGTGAAACTCCACCTCGAGTATGGCCAATAGAATGTGATTGTTAAGAAAATAGAACATACTTCTGTTGTGTCCTGCTGCAGTGCCCAGCAATGAGCTCCTAATTGAAGGAAATAGTCACCAAATAAATGCAAACCTCACTATGTGAAAAACTCACGTGCTCCTGCTGGATGTGTTTATTCCACAAGCTGATAAATTGCAGGATGAATAATGTGTTTTGTAATTTCTTTTTTGGTCAAAAGGATGAAATTTGCTTCAATGTCTTTTTTTCCCCCTCTGTTGAATGACAGAAAAATCCTGGTAATATGCTGTCAAAGTATTTCAAGTCTCATTTAGCACTTGTCTACTGCAAGTAGGGTCTTTATGTATTGTCACAAAAGAGTGACACTTCTGGACACTGGATTTCCTAAATCAAGAACAAAATGACAAGATTACTTCTGTTAGAATGGAGTTTTATTCCCTTGACTTTTGAATAATGGCAGCAGCTTTGAATTGTGAATTTTAAGATGGGAATACTCAGGTTGCTTTACCTTTGCTTTCTATCCACATATATATATATATAAAATATAATTCTTCACTTCACTATTCAAGCATTCCAACAATTTTTCTTCTGAGGAACAAGTCCATCATTTACACTGAAGAAATTATAGTAATTCAATGGAGAGAATCGATAGCTGAAAAAACCCAAAAAATGTCTGTTTAAACCACCTCCTATCCTTGTAAAACTTGAAAAAGCTCAGGGAAGTTGCCAGAAATCCTTCCTTAGACCTCAAAGGCGTATGAACAAAATATATATAATAATTGCCTGGCAGAACTAGGAATGTAGACACATTTATGAGTTGCAGCAGCAGAGCTGCTTTACCTAATAAAAACCTGTTCTAAAAGGCATTTTTAATGAAGCTGATCATCAGCACTGGAAGCTGGTCTCAAGTAACAATTAAGAAAAAAGTGCAATAGAAGGAGCAACTCGCAGTATTACAACGAAAGAACATAATAAAATCTTTCTCTCTGTGTCCACAAAAGAAAAAAAAACGAGTTTCACCGAGTATTTACAGATTTTCTGTTCTTTGTACAAAGTATATATCATTTTGTAAGTGACAATGACAGCCTGAAAGTTTCTTTTTCTGCTACACGTGATCTAGTTTGTGATCCATAGTTAGGCACCTGTGACTTTACATTATTCCCAGCTCAAATCCAGCTGAAACATTTGCACATTTTAATGGCTGTAAGTGTTGACAATGCCTTTTTTTTCAAGGATGGAAAATTCTGAGACACACTTTTATTATCCCTGCACGTAGAAACCTTTGCAGAAAACCAACCAATAAATAGTGGAACAACAACTCGGGAATGCTGGAACTGAATAATCTTTAAGGTCCCTTCCAACCCAAACCATTCTGTGATTCTGTGAAATAGTTCATGGATAAAACACTCCTGCTTTCTTCCAGATCCTTATTAGCCTGGTACAACATTCCTGCCTCTCTGGAAACCTTCACTGAAGCTACTGGGTGCTAGATGCCTTCAGACTGGTAGGTTGAGCCTTCAATGCATTCTTGGTTTTAAAATGTTCTTAATTTTCAAATTTTCTTCTACCAGACTCTCATAGAGCCTTTCTCCATTGTTTGAAATGTTAATTTTATTAATAAGTGTTGGATGATACACGCACACAGTACATGACATAAGCAGAAGATTGGTGATTGTTCAAAATAATTTTAAGACATGGTGGTTGAAAACAAATAGCTTCACTTTCATTCTAATTGATGTAATCCATTACCAGGGTGCAACTTCCATCCATGACTGCTTCTAATTAGCAGTATGCCTAATTAAAATTGCACTGATAACTTCTCCCTTGAATCTCCCTTGCAGGAGCTCAAGTCTATCCATGCTGAGTGGCACAAATGAAACACAGACTGTGGGAATGGAAAATTTCAAATGTTTAAAAGACTATTTGTGTTAGTGGGAAATAATGGTGGGTGGGGTTCCCTCTGGAAGGAATGAAAACCAGAATGTGAAGACTCTTTTATTCCTCTGGTTACCAGGTTGTTGGAGAATCATTAAGGCTGAAAACAGATCACTGAGTCCAACCACTAATGCAACACTGAACCATGAAAGGGCTGAAGCTTGAGGTCAAAACCAGCCTCCATAAATGAACAGAGTGTTGTTGAATTACTGCAAGCAGAACCAAACCCACACTAACTCACACTGGCCTTTAAATACCCCAGGACTTGGTGCATTATGGAGACACCCTGCCTTTAATCCAAGATAAACCAACACAGGATCCTCCAAGTGCAGGGATTCTGGGATGAACGGCCTCGCCACACTTCTGTCACTTTGTGTTTGACTCCTCTTCTCTGTGTTCCTTGGTAACATTTCCTTCCCATCGATGAGCATCCTACTGAAATTTCTGAGCCTCTCCAAAATGCTGATCAGTGACCACTTGAATGGCTGGAACAGGGAACAGAGACAGGAAATTCCATCAGTCTAAATTTAGGATGGAAACTTGTAGCGCCACTCCAGCCATGGTAATAAGCATGGATTGTTGTTTGTTCATTCTGAGTGTTAATAAGGTCAGCACAAACGTGGCAGTTTTGAGGCAGGAACCCAACACCAAAGTGAACAGCTCCCATCTGTGTCCCTCTGTGAATGCAGGAGGTTGGGAAGCTCAGAAATGCTCTGAGCTGAATTTGTAACCAGAGACACACAGACTTTCCTCCAGGGGTTTGTAGAAGCATCCCTACAGTGACTGCTAAAATAATTTCATTATTATATTGCAATCCACTAGCTAGGGCAAGCATTTAGCATCTTTCAGGGATTAATCACAGCTCAGGTGACAATAATGAATTATCTCTCTGCTTCCCTGAAAGGACCAAGCAACAAACTGTCTGCAGTGGTCTCCTGAGCTCACCATGGACAAAGTCCCAGCCAGGTGACCCACAACACTTTTATGAACAGTGAGGGCACCAGGACAAAATCAGATGATTTGCATCTAGACTGGATTCAACACTTGGATAAGGTTTAATTTAAAAGTCCCTTTGAGAGCTTATAAACATCTGGACACTCATGCTCCCTATTTGACTTTTTTTATAATTAATCATGATTAATGAATAAGCAAGAAAAGTGTCTGGATTTTGCACCTGAATGACATCAGTAGCAAATGTTTAACTCATAGTTTCTTGCTTTCTTCTCCCTTCAGTCTTACACTGTTATAGCCTTATGCAATTATAGCTAAAAAAGCCTTGAATCCAAGTTCAGACAGTATTTTTGAGCTTATGGATTAATCAATGGATTACTGTAGTATTTTCTTTTACATTATTCCTTTGGAATAGTAAAACAACAGTTTCAAAGGAAACAAATGACAGTGGCTGAGGTGGATTCAGTGTCAGGCAGACTTGGTGACCAGACAGGTTTCTAAATACAGCACTGGTGTGACAGCTCATTTGAAAAGGTATGGGGGTATTACACATTTATCCTAAATAAATTAAACAAATTAAAAGTATGATATCAGAGTATATTGTTTAAATGTCATCAAATATTTCTACAGGCAGTAATCCAAATTAAGGGATTTAATGATATTTAGAAATAAATTCAGACACAATTTCCTATTTTCTTCTACATAAAACTTTACAGTAATCCAGTATTTACAGCAGAGCCTCACACACTCACACACACAGAAAATCCAATCAAAGACATGCCAGTACTGATATGCTGTAATAAAACTGTTGTTATTGAAGGCAAAGTAGGAATTGCCTACTGTTGTTATTGAAGGCAAAGTAGGAATTGGGAAGGAACTGTTTGGTCTAAAAAGAACTAAAACCAAAAGGATTTCTAAAAGGAACCTCAAAAAACTGGGTGGGTTTCTCTTTCTAAAAAAAATACTAAAAAATGAAACAAAAATATATTTTCCATGGGGGAAGGGGAAGGGGAAGGGAAGGGGAAAGGGATAAATAAAATCAAGAAGTGGTACCATGTGAAAACAATTATTATTTGTCAATAGCAAATAAGACCAATTTGGTCCCAGAACTCCACGTCCCCCACTTTGCTCTAGATTAATGTAAAGCCTGCTAATTTGAGAGAAAAGTAGGCAGAGCAAACAGAGATACCAAAGTCTCAGTGTGGATTTTGTGTCCATCTGGTCTCTAATTCCAGCCTCCAAAGGAATGGTCTCGATGAGGTCTTTGCAGGCAGGAAGGAGCCCATAAAGCAGTGAAAAGCACAGACAGCATTTCCCCAGCAACTGCATTTTGCTTTTCTGGCTGGTGCTCAGCTCTGTCCCTCTCCCTTCCCATTCCCAAACCATTCCAGCACTCCCCTGGGAACACCACCCCAGCAGGATGCTGTCTTTAGTGCTTTTTCTGACCCCTTAGCGGGGTTTCTGGTTCTGTTTGATCTGGGATGGGCAAAAATTGCCACCAGGCTGAACTCAGGACTCCATAAAGGGGTTTCCTGAGCTCTTTTTTCTGCAGTGAGACATCAAAAGCAGGAAACGCTAATAAAAATTGATTTTTATTCTTAAAAGGCTTAAGGTTTTATGACACATAAATGTTATGGATGCCCTCTGTGAATGTTTATATTTTTCTTTTGTATTAAAAACGTGTTTTTATTAAACAGAATGATTGATTGATTGATTGATTGATTAGTGAAAAGCAAAGTTGCATCACAGCAGAATTGAATACCTGGGAGACTTTTCCTACTAAATCTGCATTAGTTTCTACTGCCATAAGAACTTTGAAAAGTGCTCTGTTTAATGCTCACCTATCATCTCCCACTGAATGAGAAATGTACAATAATGATTTTAAGGCTCAGAGCTATTGTCAATATTGAATATTATGGTGTTAAAAGCAAATGAAACTTGAAATGACAAAATTTTTTCCATCCCCAAAAGGGCAAGAATAGAAGTAAGTTTTAAATAAAAACATAAGGGTCATGAAACGTGATTGAGTTATCTCAATTAAATACTGGGCACTGTTTTTCTCATCAGAATGCTTTCATAATTGAGATAGGGAAACATTAGTACAAGAGTCATTCTTTTGTATTGTTCTAAGGTGATTTCAGAGCATGTGGGATTCTCTGGTGCACTTCAGCTAACATAATGCAAAATTTCCAATTTCATTATAGTAGTGATGTGACAATACATTGAAATGTTTGCAAAAATTACTGTTAGCTGTGTTTCCTCCACAATCTGTATTAATAGGATGCTGAAATAGGAAATGGTTGTTGTTTGACTCTTAAACACAAAATTGACATAGTTGTTCCTACTGATATTGCCAATCCATTGCACTTGTTTTGACTTTTGATATAATTCTGTTCTGTGTTTCTGGCATGCTTCCATCTGCCCAGAAGTAACCTCTCTCCTTGACTTGTGTGGGGTTTACTTAAGAGAATAGAATTTCACTGGAATTATATGATCAATTATTGGTAAAACACTATCCTTGAGAATTTAAATGGACTGCAGTAATAGAGAAAGTTTCTGAGGTCAACATGCAGAAAAATCCAATAAAATTGGATTTGTTCTTCTCTGCTATGAAAATTTACTTTAATGTCTTGTTACAATTCATATCTCTTGGGGAACAGTGGTATTACATCAGCTTTTCCTCTCACTTCAGACTTCAAAAAGGAAAGTAAACACTGTGACAAATGGCATTACCAATCTGTATATAAAAGAGGAATGTCCAAGTGTAGTCTCCAGCATAAAATTCAAGATGACATCAGCACGCTGGTGTGCCCTGCTCAGAATCCTCAGGAAGTCCCAGACCTATTGCAGGCTACTGTGTAGCTGAAAGAAATTAAATAATAACTAATTTTGTTATGTCACAAGGAATAAAACCCAAGTAAGTCTGGATCTCATAAGACTTCCTTCAGGATCTTCAAATCTGATAATTGTGAACTCACATCTCATCTCTGATTTCTTTCATGAAACTTTTACTGTCTTGTTATGTCTTTAATCCCAAAGCTTCAGTATTCCTGTCTCTTAAGCTTAGATTTATTCCTTGACTTCAATTTAAGCCGAAGTTCAGTGAACCTAAAGTTCTGGTTACATAATTTGCCAGACAGTTAAAGTTATTTAGAATGCACTAAAAGGAAATGGGGATAATGAACTTAAACAAATGTTTTTAAAAGTATCTGAGTATTTATTTCAAAAAGGACTCATGGAGGTGCAAATGCCTGCCTTGTATATGGTGCTTGTAACTCAGGACTGAACTATACAGTACCAGCCTTTCCTTCTTGGCAGGATATTTAAGGTTTCTGTAATTAAATCCTTTAGATATGTGCAATAAAAATAATTGGGGTTACCTCAAGACAAACAAAAAGACCTTTTTATTCTGAAATAGAATATTCTGAGCTGGAAGGGACCAGTAAGAATCATCAAGTGCAACTCTGCAGTGAATGGCCCATGCAGGGATCAAACCCCCAGCCTGGCCTGACCCATGACTGTTGTTGCAGAAATTCAGAGATTCATCCAGAGACGAAAATCCACTCCCTGAATTTTGTTCCTATCCTTGTCAGCCAGAAATAAAAGAGCACTAAATGCACTTTAAGCAGCACTGCAGTTTGCATAGGCAGATATTGGCATAGTTCCAGTCACTTGCTGCAGGTATTTGTAATAAAGATGGATTATCAACTCCTCCTATTCCTTATGTCTTCCAGGGCACAGCTAATCCAAACAGATGCATCTGGACCTTGCAATGAATTAAGTAGCAGTTTTTATTTCAAAACCCTTAAATGAGATCCTGTAGAACAGGCCATCAAAAAAAAAAAAAAAAATGAAAACATAGTCAAAAAAGAAATTGAAACTATATGGTACAGACACTGGATTTAAGATGTTAATTTCATCCAAGAAGAGAATTAGATCTGGGCTAAACCCACTGCCATGTGTGAGTCAGCTGGAATTTTATGTGTTTCTTACTTTAATTCACCTTTAGTGTAATAACTGAACTATTTTTAAAAGGGGAAACTCAGTCATCATGTGTCTAAAACTGGTAGGGAATACTCCAACTCACTTTTCTTTGATTTTTTTTGAAATTCTGGATAAAATCTTTGAATCAACAATAGTCTAATATGTCATAGGGTATGAGCCCCCCAGGGAGTCCTTTCACCCCCTGCCCATGATTGTGCCTCAGCTGGGAGTTTTATTCCTGTCATCTTCAAGGGGCCAAAGCCTTTGACTTCGACTTTTTAAGCTTCATATCTGCTCTGCTGTCATGCAACAGCTCATCTGCCTGATTTCCTGATTGCTCTGGTTGCCTGTATTTTCATTTGAATTTTTAAAATTTTTTTGAGTGTTTTGCAGCAGCTTTCTGGCTCTTATGCCACATTTCCTTCTCTGAAGGTGATGGTGAGGGTAGGGATGGTGCCATCCAAATAAAATGTGATATGAAAAGGAAGATTCTACATCTTCCATATCCTTTCTCTCCTAATAAAGGACCAAAAGGCAATGTGACCCAAAGTCAACATGAAATCTAAAAGAGGCTATAGATCCCCCAAATGTTTGTACCAGAGCCCTGCCTCCCACCTTGCTATAATAATATTGCACATGGTTGTGATCTATCAAAACCTTCCCTTTAAGTGGTGCTATTACTTCCTAAATAAATAGAACCAAGATAAATTAAAAAATGAATACCCCATGGTTTGTATGCATTCCTCGAATGGCCTTCACCCATTTCATGGATATTTGCACTACAGAAAGAAAAAGCATCATATAACTCAATAATAGAGGCATAAAACTCAGAAATTACTAAATTCCTTTTTTTTTTTTTTTATATTTTCTGAATACTTTGATTGTGATTCCATTTTAGCAAAAAGCAGTATTGAGCCGGGTGAAATTAGAGAAACTGGTGCCTCTCAAAACAGTGGGTATTTCTGTGAAGGTTTTTTTTGGTTGAGTTGGCAATTTCATATAACAGTCTTGGTAATGAAAATGTTGAAATAACTTTAACAGTCCAAATGGCACCACTGCAATAAACTGCAGCATAAAAATTCAAACTCTGTTAGAGCATATAAGCTTGGCTTAAACAGAGCAAAGCCTTACTTAAGTATCATCCTTTTATTTGTTTGGATTCAGCATATTTTGCAAACAGAAATGTGAGCTAATATAAGAAGAAGCAATGATTGTTGGGAGCTGAGTCCTTCCCTTTCTTTACATTAAAAATAGACTGTGAAATGGAGCGTTGCCTCAGAAACACCTCCAAGCAATAGAGGAATAATACAGCCACCCATAAAGCAACACATTATCAGAATCAGCTCCTTTAATGGCTTCATTTTCTTCTTCCCAAAGTCTCCCCCATAAAGAGATCTAACAGAGTCCATTCGTTCACCAAGAACCAAAATATTGGTATCTGCTTTAGCTTTTTTTAGGTGCTTCCACCGACTTTTTTTCTTGAAGTAAAATACAAAACACCCCTCAAGCAAGCAAACAAACAAAGAAGCCCACTCCAAAAACTAACAGCTACAAATAGACATAAAGAATATCTTTTTCTCAAAGGCACAGCTCTACTTTACATCCTGGCTGTGACCAAAAAAGCCACCAGCTCAGGAAAATGGTCTCATTCAGATGGCAAAGGGGACTTCAGGGACTTCTGCGTCCAAGATGAGCCTGTAATAACAGAGCTCCTAAAAAATTTTAGCTGGCAAATCCTTAGTCTGAGTTATGATATTTCAGACTTGTCTGCATTACAGTCCAGCATTCCTCCTGGTTTGTGTTGTGATACTTCCTATTGTCACAAAACCTTATTTGGTAATCAAAAAATTATTCTTCAGTGAATCCCATGCCCTGTGTCTTAGTGAGACAGAAATCAGTCATCATTAGCACATCACACTGGCTGTGCTGGGGTAAATATAAACCTCACAGGTTTAATATCATGTCTGTTAATTACAAAGAGACAGAGAGACACAGACAAAGCAAGAGATGGAAAGAAAATGAGAGAGATAAAAAGTGCTAGTGGGTTTTTATGTCAGATGAGGAGCCATTTGTGGTGTAACCTTGCAGCTCTACTGCACAGACAAAATCTGGAACCACATGGGGCTTGTGAAACGGGAAAGGAAGAGGAGACTGAAGGACCATTTTTAAACTTTCTGCTGTTTTCCTTGATGTGATGAAATTGCTGGGGTGCATGTGTGCTCTGCAATGTCCTGTTTGAGCTCAACCAACATTGCTGGACCTCAGTGGCAACCTCTCCCTTCCCTTCTCCCTGAATGCAGCACAGGCTCTTTCCAACATAGGGAATGCTGACCAACCTTACAAGAACATTGTGTACAGCCACACACTTTACCAGTGCAGCACTGAATGTTGGACTTGATGGTCGTGGAGGTCTTTTCCAACCTCAGTGAATCCATGATTCTGTCTATTCAGGGATACATCTGTCTTGTAAACCATCAACAATCCCTGAGGTTTTACTGAAGCGGGGACACAGCTCTAAATGTTGCCCTTCTTTAGGGATAAATTCATCAGCAGCCAAATTATTGATGGAACTGAAAAAGGAACAGCTCTACCACAGCTCTACCACAGTATCTGTGCCTGGAGAAGCTGTGGCTGCCCCTGGATCCCTGGAAGTGTCCAAGGCCAGGCTGGACAGGGCTTGGAGCAATCTGGGTTGGTGGAAGGTGCCCCCGCCCATGGCAGGGGGTGGCACTGGGTGATCCTTAAAATCCTTTCCAAACCATTCTGAGTTTTTATGATTCAATTTCGAAAGAGAGAGAAGGCTAAAAGGAGACGAGAGCAGCTCACATTGTTGGATGGAGACAAGAATAGCTGACATGTGCATGCAGATCTCTGTGTGCAGAATGCTCCTGCCTTTTCAAGGACTCTGAAGGCAAAGCAGTGAGGGAGGAGGAACTCACACAGTATAAAGGAGCAGTGACCAAAAGCAACAAGGAAAAAAAATCTTTTTATGGAAAAGGCAGGAAACAGAAAGAAAGAAAGTTTCTGAGTAGTTTTAAGGGTACTTAAGGCTAGGAGAAAATGTATTCTGTCCTGCTTTGTAATCTGTCTTTGATAAAACAATAGATCACTCCCCTCAGGCATACACTGCACCCCAGGATATCCTGATAGCCATTAGCAGGTCATGTACCTTGTTTGACTGTCAACATTCTGGAAGAAACATGTGTGAAGGCTTTGCGGGCATTATTATAATACCAGGATATATCTGCACAGAGCCTGGTAAACAGGTGCAGGAAGCTTCTTTCCAATGCAAACCGAGAAGCAGAATTTAAAGCAAAATATCCAGTTTTTCCAATCTCATTACATCTACAGTCTGCTTTGGTACCTCAGGTAATGTCAAGCTGAGAAAATGCAGCACAGAATCCCACATGGTTTGGGTTGGGAGGGACCTTAAAGCCCATCCAGTGCCACTCCTGCCATGGGCAGGGACACCTCCCACTGTCCCAGGCTGCTCCAAGCCCCATCCAGCCTGGCCTCGGCCATTATTTGTGCTCTGCTCCTCCTCCCTGTGTGCCATGGGACTGCATCCCCTTCTGGGAGGACACTGCCTCTGCTTGCCTCAGGTCCCAGCTGGAGACACCAACTGCACAACAAGGGCTAAACTGCCAGAATAGCTCCTTAACTGCTGTGTGAAAGGCAGGAAATGGCAGGTTATTTATCTGCTTCCATGCCCATCATTAATAGTCAGCTGGGAATTCCTGTGTTTGACTTTATGATCACACTCAGCTGGAATTTCTGCAGCTGAGATGCAGGAATGAATATTGCTCATAGTTCTGTCAAGTTTTGCTTTATGCACCTCATTTCTTTTCTTTTCCAAAGTCATAATAAAAAAAAAATCATAATACCATGAACCAGTTATGTGCAGGGGGAAAAGAAATAACGGGATTAACTCAATCAAAACATTAGATTTATACAAGTAGACTTCTAACTTTTCATTGTTGATTTGTTGTAAGAAACTGTCAATTTCATGGAATCACAGACTGGTTTGGATTGCAAGAGACTGTAAAGATCATCTATCTCCCATGGGCAGGGAAAATATTTGCTTCTATGAATTAAACTTTTTTCCAAATTTAATGAATTATCTCAGCTCAGTGGTACCTGGATGCTTTTAGCTACAACTTTGCATTTTCCAAGTGCTGCAAGAGCATGAACTACATCCTGTTAGCACAGCCAGGGTGGTAAAGCTGCCCTGAGCTGCTTATCTAGACTGTAGCTCCCACTCCAGTTTTTACCAGTTTCTTAACTGATGTCATTTTGCCAGACTGCATCCTAAAAGATAGGAAAGGATGTATTTACAAACTGTTTCCAGAGGGGAACTCTGAAACACACAGGGTAATACAGACAAGGGAGCAGATTTACCTGCAGCTCATCTCTGCCAGGCAGCTCAAAATCTCTGCTCACTCTTGCCAGGTTTATGTTTATTGCTATTATTTTAAAGGTATTGAGGGAGTACAGGAGCAAAGGAGAAATGTCATATTATACACATAGACTGAGGGTAATTTTTTTTGCCAATAGCTCTGAAATAACACAGTATAAACCCATTAATCCCATTCTTATTTTATCTTAAGTGCTAACTGCTTAACTGAGATTGATCCCTCTCAGGTAAAGCTAATGGCCAGGGGATTTCAAGTAACAAAACCCCCTATTACAGTAAATTAAATTTGTATAGCTGGACATTAATGGATTATTTTATTAGACTAAGCACAGCAGATATTTAGTCCACTTTCTGAAATATATTATTATGTAGTCACCAGTAATGTCCATGGCAGGAATATTCCCACAGGAGGTACATTACCAATGGAATTCAGACCAGGATCTCTCTTCCTTCTTGTGCAATGGCTGAAGGAAGCTGAAGCTGCCACCTGAACACTCCTTCAGCTGAAGAGAGCTCTGAATTATTACCCAAATTTTAATGAATTTCATTATTAATTTAGTTCTGATCCTACGTGCAGGCAAGCATAGCTCTTTTCTGAAAGCTTCACTTTGTTGTTTCATGTAGAAGAACAACTTTTATTTTCCTTGCTTTACTGATTCATTCCAATTCAACTCTTCTCTCCTGTGAAGGGACAGCAAAAATTGTGTGTCTGTCTGTGTTGTCCCTTTGTCTGTGCCTTGTCCCTGTCTGTGTTCAGGGTATAACACGTGTGTAATTCCAAATACACTCTGGGCTGGGCCTGGGGGCATGGAAAGGCAGCACCTTTGTCAAGCTGCCAGGTTTGGCAGCTCCATTTCCTCACTCACCTTCCAGACTTTCTGGAGGGGAAGAAAAGGAAAAGGCTACAACAGCATCACTGATTTCCTTTAGCAGGCAACACCAACTAAATTTCCTTACTTATTTTTTTGTGCTTTAAACTACACAGGTGATTTTAAACTACAGTAGAAACCAGAGGTGTACCAGGCTTAGAAATTCACCTCTCTGTGCTCTGTGTTTGTCTTGAAGGCATGGCTTATATTTGTATCAGGTTTTGCAAACTGTCACAAAAAAAACCCTGTAAAATGTTGAATTACAATATTTGTTCATGCTCACCCACCTCCCTGTTTTTCATACAGGCTGACCAGCATTTCAGTGAGGATTTAAGGATTTGAGGTTATTTTACATAAAACTATAATTATAAATCCAGCAGAAAGTCAGGATTTTCAGACAAAGGAAATGCATAAGCTCGAATGCAATGCAGGCAAAAGCAGAGATAAGTCTGTGCAGAGCTGACAAAAGCTGAGGATGGAGCTTGTTGCAGTTCCTTCTGTCAAAGGAAGTGTGACCCTAATAAACACCTGGTGTACAATTCCTGACAGAAACAGAAACAACCATCTTCTGTACAAGGCAGAAATTAATAATCTTCAGTATGAATTCCAATCTAGTTACTAATTTTCAGGGATGAGCTGAACATGGATACAAATTACTGATGCAGATGGCTTAATGTGTAGGCTTTTCCTAGCAGAAATGCATGATGGGGAGCAAAGATTACCCAATAAACCCCTCAAAGGAGAAATATCATAGATGAGGAATATATATCAGCAAAATACTGGCACAATTAAATAGATACATTAATAAGCTTTAAATAAAAGGAGCTTAATAAAGGATTTTTACCACCTTGAAGAGGCTTTTAAAAGAACCTTTCAGCATATAATACATTTTGGAAGTATATACAGTGTTCTGTTAATCTGGGAGAGGTCTGTAGAATCTGCTGTGGTGACCCAGTCACTTACTGAGAAGGCACCTTCTATTCCTATTCTTTTCAGAAATGAGGAGAAAAAAGCTTGATTATGTTCAATGTTATATTTGGGTTCAGCAGCTTTCTTTGTGTAAAAGGCATTAACCAGATGCAGCAAAGTCCTAAGATTATTTTTTCAATACCATTTTTTCAAGTTCTATACAGTATATGTTGGATTATTTCTGACTGTTTTTCTAATCTTTAGTTTTTACTTAGGCCATGCCTTCAAGACTTCTTGTTCATTGATTTTTCACACATCTCAGAGGACTGAAAATCCTGTGGTGAGCGTTACTTACATGAAGAACAAAAAGAGGCTTTCACAAAATCTTGTGATAAGTCACATTGACAAGACCATGTAACTCCAGGGATGATTTTCATCATGAGCAATGATATTTTGTAAATGTGTGAGTAGAATTACCATTGATGATATTAAAAACAGTATAAGCGACATCACATTTTTTCTAAGCGACAGTTTTTGAAATATTTATTTTTAATAACACTATACAGAAGCTTTAAAAAAATTTCCATTATTAAAGGTTTCATTTCCATAAGATTTCTTCCTCACTTCCTCCAGCATTCCTGTATTACTCATTCATTACATGTAGTTTTTGCTTACATATGTTCCATGAGTTCATTAAAAATACAGAGAAAAAAGAATGGCCACACTCCTCTATAATTACATTTCTCTAGAAGGGCAAAATAGCTGTAACTGCTTCCTGACCAGCAGCCTTTTCTCATTCTACTGATCCTTTTTGTCCTCCCTCCTTTCTAGTTTCTCACATTCCTTTCTTCTGCACCACATTTGATCCATTCTTGCCTTTTGCCATTCCACTAAACATCTCATTATATATTTTCTGCATTCCCACCATCCCTTAACGCATCCCATAAATTTTTTACCCAATCCCATCCAACATCCCATGGCAAGGTCATTCTTTTCCATTACATTTTTGGTTTTCCCCTTCTCACCAGATGCAGAGTTCTGTCTGACCCCCTCCAAGATGAGGCCTGGAGCAACCTGGGCTGGTGGAAGGTGTCCCTGCCCATGGCAGGGGGTGGGACTGGCTGGGCTTTAAGGTCCTTCCAACTCAACAAATTCTGGGATTCTGGGATTTTATTAAAAAGCTGAGAGGTCCCTTCCACTCCCCATCCATCAGAGATCTGAGGGGGAGCTCAGATATCCAATATTTTCTCCATTGTTCTCCTGTTAGAGTTTGCCCATGTAAATGTCATTTATTCCCTGCTTTGTCCCTTGTCTCTGTTTTTCCACTGGAAATCTGCTCCCCAGATACCTTCATAAGCCTGATATCTTTGCATTCCAAATATCCACGTGTCCTTTTGCCTTCCTCATATCTTTTACCTTCTTCATGTCTCACACAGCCTTAAAAAGATGATAGATTTAAAAAATAGGAAAGATTGTGCACTTCCCAACCCTGGGAGTGTCCCAGACCAGGTTGGACAGGGCTTGGAGCACCCTGGGACAGTGGAAGGTGTCCCTGCCCATGGCAGGGGTGGGACTGGATGGGCTTTAATGTCCGTTCCAACCCAAACCATTCTGGGATTCTGTGACCCTATGAAAGTGAAGTCCTGGATACTTTCATGGAATAGTTTTTCAGGTAGGGCTCACAAATCTGACCTTCCTGAGGAATTCTGCATCATCTTTTACCACGAGGCTGCCCAGTGACACTTTTAGAACCTACTTGTTTTCCTAAAGTGTCACTTCTGCGAGACAGGAAATGAATCTGGAATTAGGCTGGCCTAATTCCACAAATCTCTTTTTGCCAACAAACCACTCATTTAAGAAGAGTTGCAATTAGGAGCACTTAAGAGCTTTCATGATTAGGGATTCTGTTTGAAAATTCAGTGTAAGCTCATTATGCTGCTGCATATCATTACATTTCTAGGCAGAAGAGGGGACATTGTGTGCAAGTTGTTGTACAATTGGCTAATCCAGCCTCATTCACCACGAGAAGAATCATTTGCTCAAGAGAATAATCACTTTTACAGCTGGAATGTCCATGAGTCAAAAGCACCCTTTGGTTCCATCCAAAGAAGCTGTAGGAGCAGCAGAAGGGGATCTTTCTGCTGGAGAGGGCTGGCTGTGGAAGTGACCAGCCCTGCTGGTGAATCAGTAGAGGGGAAAAAATAATAAAGTGGGTAAAAAAGAGGTTAAAAAGTGGACAGCAGTGATGCATGGTGGACAGCTCCTTGCAAAATGCAGCAGCAGAGAAAAAAGCATTGAAGTTCCCAATTTAAGAATGGGTTAAACAGTTCTTAACACGTGTTTCAAGGTCACCAAGTGACCAAGCCAACCCAGAAATGAGGTTAATAACAGAGTTACATGGCAGCACCAAGGCTGATGACTGCAGATTTAGCTCAGAAGTAAAAGGATTAATACCCATATTCTTCTGAATATTCATTTCATACTTGGCATCCTGGGCTCTCTTTTCCCCATTTTTCACTCCACAGCCTCCGCTTTCCAGTTGCTTCTGAAGATTCTGCTTTTTTTTCTTGCTTTATTTTTAAGCAATATATTTTCCTACATGTTTTCCACCTTTTGTCTACACAAACAATTGTCTCCATGTGTTTGGAATCTTCTTTGCACACAGCTAAATATAATTCTCAGATATAAATGTAACTCTCAGATGAACTTGCACAAGTAACAGCAGAAAACTTTCAAAAAGTAATAACTTGGTCCCATCATTACTGACCAGTTTTGTAAAGTACTTTAAGGCTCTTCATTTAAGCAAACAGCTCTATTCTTTTTTTTTTTTTTCCTTATTTTAAGGCAAGTGAAAGCTGAAGTAGGACATGGGGAGGGCTGTTTGATATTTGCCTCTCTCCAAGCTGACACAAAAGTACAAAATATTGACAGATAATATCAGGAGAGTCTGATGTCTGACTGAACTGAGTCTCTGGGTATACATTTTGCTAAGGGAAGAGCAGCTGATCGTTGAATATAGTATTTCATCTATTTTAAGACCACTGGGGTGTCTACAGATATTCTATAAAATGTTGAGTTTGCTCCCCAGCAGCAGCACGTGATTGCTGCTGTGGGGCAGTAGGAACATGTATGAAGCTGAATGTAAATTGCTCAGTAGCATTTGCAAATTATCTTTGCTCGTGATCTTCCATCTTCTGCATACTGAACATCTTCTCAGTTGGAAAACAAATTTTTCTTTCTCTTCTCTGATCTCTATTCATAAACAAAAGGGTTAATGGTTGGAGTTGATGGTCTTAAAGGTCTTTTCTAAGCTAAAAATTTCTGTGATCCTTTCAGAAAGAGCAGCAGAATTTTGCAATACATTAAAAGTTCTATATTCTACTCAGTACTACTCCCTCATAATTTCCACATATATTTTTCTCTCTTCAAACCATAATAAACTTGTCAGCTACCCTGAAGAATCCTATCTGAAGGCATCACCAACCTTTGTGACACATCCTTTGGTATCTGGCTTGCAGCTAAAACAGCACAATGCCAAAGAACATGAAGTAAATTATTTCCAGTGAATCCTCCTCATGAAACCTCTTTTTGCTCTTTTTTCCCTTAAAGAAGGGTGAAACACCTAATTTCAACATAAAATATCTTTATCTTTTCGATAATAATCATGAGTGAGGAGCTGAGAGAGGGATACAGGGTTGGTATTATAAATGCAAAATGCCATCAGTGCTCGTTGTTCTGCTGGGTGAATATTTCGTTCAGGACTTCTGAGAGTTGAGTCCTTCAAAATGAGATGAACAAAAATATGGCTTCAAGTTCAAGGCTGTTTAT
Organism: Drymodes brunneopygia; assembly: GCA_013400955.1. NCBI lineage: Eukaryota > Metazoa > Chordata > Aves > Passeriformes > Petroicidae > Drymodes > Drymodes brunneopygia. The sequence goes on from VZTZ01016828.1 coordinate 191,179, forward strand.
CTCCAGTTCAAAACCTGGGGTTATTGTTCTCTCTCAATTTTATAATTATGCATTGAAACAGAAATATTTTTTCTATCTGAAAACCCAGCCCAGAAGAATGAAACTGATGACAAGAGATAATTAATTCAGGGGAGAACAGGGAGAAACTCATTAAAAGGCAACAGATTGATGACATCTGTTAAAGCATTAAATATATATCTCCAAAGCAATAATGTTGGTCTTTGATCCTTTTCTTTCCAGCCAAATGCAACAGATTTTTTTCTAAATCCTTAAAACCATCTTTTCTTTCCAGATTGGTAGGAAGTAGGCTCAAATGTCTTGGTATTTGTTCCTAAATAGAATATACTTGTCTTCCTCATCAACATGAGGAAGATGAAGTAAGAAGATAACAAGCTGAGGTTTAAAATAGCTGTTCAGTGTCACAAATTAGGCTGCATGGAAACCTGGCCCCTGAATGACCTCGGCTGAAATTAATGAATTTAGTATTAATTATGGACTTTTCTCAGAGACATTTCAGGATGACCCATAAGTACAAGCCCTACCAATGTCCCTCTGAATCATTAAAAAAAACCCAACTCAATATTTCCCCACTCCCATCCTTTAAGAATGCATTACTTTTAACTTTTAATTTTGGTCTCTTTACATATTGTTTGTTCAGTGCAATATAGTACGTTAAAATTACTTCAAGAATAAAAAAACTAAGGAAAATTGATATTTTGGGGACTTATATTCACTAAGATTTGGGAGACTGTAAGAGAGAAATTCAGTTGGAGAGTAAAGCACTGGGTTATGGGAATGGCCATAAAAGCCTATGGAAAATGGCAGGGAACAATAGGAACAGCCCATCTCCCATGGTCAGAGTGTGACGTGTTCAAACCAGAAAAACAGATATTCAAGAACTAGGGAACACTTTCTACCAGGATGGATTTGGAAAACCAGAACAGAGAGCAGGCTGAGTAAAATCCATGGGAACCTCCCAGTGATTTGCACATGGGAAATCCTATAATAGGCTGTCCCTGGATTAATTTTTAATGGATGGGAAAAATTAGAATCCTACAAAATTTTTGGTGGAAGTAGGAAATATACCATACAGGAGAATTTTTAAAGATCTCTCTCCATTTGTATTATCAAAACCTAGACTGAGAAATTTCCATGTAGAAAACACATAAAAGCTGCTAGTTAAAGCCAACAAAATATAGTTACAAATTAAATATTTATAAAATTGAGCAACATTTCAACCCATTTCAGTGTACACACTTCAAAAGCTGGTGGAATGTGTGTGTGCATAGATATATAAAAAGAAATCTGTAATGACTGCAGATATACAGTCCTTTCTGCTACATCTAGTTAGTATTAAAATTAGATTTTTTTTCCAGTGGAAAAGCTGTCCTATTCCTAACAATCTTTATAAGTATTATTTGTGTTTATATCCTCCACAAACATACAGAGTTCTTGGAGAGAGAGGGGAAATACATTAGGAGATATTCCTAAAGAGAGAAAAAGAAAAGGCAATAAGGGAAAAAAAAGGAAGATATTAAGGGATTGCCTGGTACAGGGAGACCAGAAGGCAGCACTGAATCCTGACTCATGGAATTGCAGAAACCTCGACGTGTTTATCAAGGAAAAGTGAGATATCAAATGTCTGGAGTCACAGACTGGCATTAGTCTGAAGTTTATAAATGTTAATTGACACCCAAACCCTTGATTTCAAATGATGCTGAACCACACTTGGCACCCACACAGCTCCACTGCCAGAAAGAGGGAAAAGAAACCACCTCCATGTGTGCATAAAAGACAAGATTTAACTCAACAGTGGCCAGATTAAATAATCCTAATAGCAAGATATTTTCTACTGACACTTAGGAAGGAGATCAATTTGTCTTGTCTTAGCCATGCACATATTCAATGTTAAATGTTTTTAGGACAGAACTCTGTACAACAGTTAAATTGTGAAGGTCACACCTGGATTACACCCAGCTCTGTAGCTCAGTAAATTCAGTGTGGCCATTCTAGAACAGGCCTTGGGCTGTGCACTGACTGTGCAAGGACTCAAGGCCCCTCTTTGTCACATTTGGTCACAGCATTCTCTGCCTTTGGTTCATGGAGTTGCAAGAACAGCATTTCCAAAGACCAGGTTAAAAAAAGAAAAAAAGACTTCATGTTATAAACACTTCAATGAAAATTACTATCCAGTTTGGAACCAACTGAGAGCAGGTGTTGAAGACAAAACAAACAGAGAACATATGAAAGGTTAAAAAAAATCTCCAATGCCGCTGGCCTTCCATTGGGATTGTATTCTACCATAGATTTTAATGTACATCTTGAAATCCAAACAAAATATACCTGCATGTGTAGAAAGCAACCAGATTTTCTCATGTTTAGGACCATAGCTTTTCAACAGTGATATTTAAGTTATGCCTCAAATTTTTAAAACCTATTAAAAATATGCCTATGCAAGTTTAGATATAAATTAATCAAGAAAACTACTGCAATTTGTCTTTCAAACAAGAAACCACTTTCAAACAAGAAATTCACTAGAAACCCTTCCATGTATCCCAGCTGAAAAATAAGCCAGGAATCCACCTAAGCAGTGACACAAAGCCTGCAGTCAGTTGATTTGGCTCAATCATCTTCCACTTGCAATCCACTGATTTTGAACAGCAATGGGAAAACCCTTTAGAAAGGTCACAGGAGAAAGGTACTGTGATCTTGGAGAGCTCAAGGATCCTAAGGAGAGCTGATAAAATTTAGGATACGTACATCTGCAAAGTCAGTGGCTAAAACAAAGTAGGTCATTGCTTCAGCACATACCTAATTTCTCCTTGTTTTTGCAGAGATCACAAAAATCCCCATGAATCCTTCTGACTGCTGTGTAAATCAGATAAATATCTTGGGACATATGAAGTAACCTTTTTTTGGCCCAATGGCTGTGTTACCATGAAGGAAAGGACTGAAGTGTGGCAGTAGTGGCAGCATCTCAGGATTAATTAAACACCAATTTTGGGGACATTTTGAATGTCACAACCACAATTTGTAAGCAGACAGGATTGACCAGGAACCACTGGATGCTGAGCACCCTGTTTGTTGTCTCAGCCAACACATGGGATTTGGAAAGAGAGTGAAGATGAGTCAGACCAGGATGGAGGCATTCTTAGTAATGAGAGTTTGATAAGCACAAATTGCAACAGTTTTATAATCAGTTTTAATATGCATCTCTGATAGAGAACATCTTCATGACTTTAATACAAAATATTATGGAAAATTAGGACTGAAAGTTGGTTTTGTATTTATTTGATTTCTACAGCAGCCTGAATTCTATCTCAGTGTACGAGGGTTTAGTCACCCTGTAATGATATTGACTTATTGACTTTGGAGAAAACCTCCTCACTCACAGCAGTATTAAAAGACTTCTCTGTTTGCTGTTGCCTTTACCCATCATTCAATGGTATCCCATTTTTTAAATTTTAAGATACAGCAAAAATTGGAGTTTCTTTAGAACTTGATGTTTCAAATTTCTCATCATAACTTTTTTCTTTCTTAGCCTGTCTGAAAACTAAATAAGTTCATTGCTTTTTCCTGCCATAAATGCAAAGTTTCCCAGGCTTTTCAGGATAACATTTCACTTCCTTAAAATCATAAGCCCTAGGGTGATGTTGTTCTCTTCATTTCCTGAACTAATTTCAGCATTGCTTGAATAATTGCAGGTTGTAAACAATTCACTGGGTTTGTTTTTCTGCATTTTAAATGTAAGGAACATTCCCATTGAAGGCTTACATTCAGGCTCTACTGATGGGTATTTTATATGTAAAATTACATTTGTTAAGAGGTGGGGGGTTGGTTTAAATCAAGAAACACAGGAATATTGCTGTAGCATAGCCTAGGATGGGATGTCAGTTATACCTGTGCCATGTTGTTCTGTAAATAATGTCATGCCAAATCAAGAACTTGGGGGGACAGGACGAAGTGGAATGGCTTCAAATTGACAGAGGGTGGGTTTAGATGGGATATTAGGAAGAATTTCTTCCCTGTGAGGGTGGGCAGGCCCTGGCACAGGGTGCCCAGAGAAGCTGTGGCTGCCCCTGGATCCCTGGAAGTGTCCAAGGCCAGGTTGGATGGGGCTTGGAGCAACCTGGGACAGTGGGAGGTGTCCCTGCCCATGGCAGGGGGTGGAACTGGATGGGCTTTAAATTCTCCCCCAGATCAAACCAGTCTGTCATTTTGTATTAAATAAAATAAGAAGAGTTTCTACCCCAGATCTTAAAATTTCAGTCTAAACTCTGAAAGATTTTAATGCTACTTGAAAAATTCACAGAGCAGAAAAGGGAAATCTCAGCAGACATTGCCTCATCTGGTGTTGGCAACATTTGAGGCAGAACAGGGAGAAATAATCCATAAATTTCCATCATTATTGGTTATCATGTGTTGTCAGCCACTGTCACGTTGTGATTTACACAGTGTTAAGGTAATGCCATCATTGATACCAAAGGATCCAACAGCACTACAGCACAGTGCTATGAGGAAATTGCAAAATCTTGCCATTAAACCTCAAAATGACATTTTTAATAGCAACATCAGAATTTTAATGTCCCAAAATTAGTCTTCTTTCCAGGAGTTTTCAGCATGCTGTCTTATCAGAGAAATCACACTGCAATTAGCTTTCCCTACGCCCTGCACAATGTCAGGGAACAAATATTATCTTCCCCTTGCAACGTGCAATGCATTGATACTTCCTTTGAGCCTTAATTCACTTTTTTTTTCTCTTCCCATCAATGAAGGCAGTGCTCCACTTACTGAGGAAGCAAATTACTTTTCCATTATAATGTAATGATGCAGGAGAGTGGTATTTTCTAACAATAGAAAATAAAATCTCGCTGTCTTTCTGAGCAAGAAAAACACTTCACAACTATTAAAAAATGCTATAAAGCAAAATAAAATTAGCTTCCAGTGGATATTGTGATAAATACCGAATTAATGCCAGAAATAAATGTGCTGCTAAGGTTCCTGTTTCCGCTGTGTTTCTCAAGTCAGGTTCATTGTCTGTAGTTCTGCCCAGCTTTGGGAAGCAGTGGAGAAGAGATGCATCAGTTCAGGGGACAAGCTTGATGTCTGTAATTCATTCATGAGAGCCACCAACTGTCCCTTCCACACCTTCGATTAAATGGATGATTTCAGAACTATTTGAACATACACCTTGAGCTAAAAACTGCTCAAAAGCATGTTTAATGACAGACAGAATTGTAAGTCAATGTGTCAGGAAATACATTTTCCTCAAGCAAATCTACTTGTTATTGTCAGGATCAAAAACATGACTTGGCCATAAATATGCACAGGAAATGCTTCTTTGTCCTTCTAAAAAGGTACAAGTCATCAGAAAGTTCCTATTCATTAGATAAAAACCTTTGCCAAAAGAAACGAGAACCACTTTCTGTATTTCCAGGAGCCTGACACTTCCACCTTCACACTAGGATACAAGATCCAAGTCTCTCTGTTATTTCTCCTGCCTGTAATTAATTATTTACACAGTTTGGAACAAAGACTGAAGGCAGTTCAGCTGAGAACACTAATGTGGCACTAAGGCAAAATCAGGGTTCAAAACTGCATGTCCCACAACACAGCTAAATGTTGTTTATTGCCCCTGACTGATGTCTCTCAACACAGCTAAATGTCCTTTATTGCCACTGACTGGGTTTTGTTCTGAAACTGAACCTAGAAATCTGAATGCCTAAATTTCAAAAATCCACTTCATTACAGGACACAATATAATTTCTGTTTAAAAAATGAGCGATTTCCCATTTGAGGCAAATGTCTTCATAATTTTCATTTCTCCCCACACATATTTATTGTCTAATCTGAATGTCCCACATTGACAGCCTCCCCCTAGGTGTGCTCTGCATGGCTGAGGGGTAGGAAGAAGATCTAATGATTAAAACTGATTTTAAAGATATGCTGTTTTTAACACCTTTTCATCTTGTGGCATGGACCTTAAGCTGAAGGAATGTCAGTCACAGCCTGTCACGCTGCAAATGGCAAAGGCCTCTGTCCTTCTGAGAGTTTTAGATCAGCAAGATCCAGTTCACAAATGCTGAGCTGGGATCTCTGGTAGTGGGCAGTGCCTTTTCAGCCACAGCTGAAAACCCAACACAGTACATTCTAAGCTGGCAAGGATTGGTTTTATCAGGTAGCACAACAAGAAATTAATTTGGTTTAATCCCCCATTTTGGTAACTGTTCAAAAAATTATATGGGAACTTGGGGAAAAAATCCTAAACCCAAACAACACCCCTAAATCCAAAATACATCTCTCATCATGAGTAGATTTTGTTCTACAATGAGATGACTTTCTGAGGTGAGCGCATCCCTGAGGATGTTATTTTTAAAAGGTGTTTTCCCATCTGTATTTGATTTGTGAACATTTTATGGAGTTCACACAGAGCCTGACTGCACAGAGACCATGGAGGTATTTCTACATCAGCTGTCAGAAAAATATCTACTTGTTCCCTGTCGTCATCTGTTTACAGTTATCAAACCACTCTCCTTTTGCAGTGAATTATTAGTAGCAACATCAAACTCTTCATAACAGCAGGGGCAATAAAATACACTCTGTTCTCCCTAGAAAGAGAGTGAAATCTTCTGTTTGACTTTGGCATGGTAAGAACAGGAAGCACATTTCCTTGCCAAAGAAATCTAAATATTAATGGAATAATGGAACTGGAAATGGAATGCTAATGGAAAGCCATTGTTAGTGCAAGTCTGAGGTAATTTAACTCTGTTGTGGCACCATTTAACAACCTTGTGACTGATTAATGCAAAACAATGACATGGATCTAAGTCTGGATTGACTGACAACACTCATTTACACAGGAGAATGAAATAAAAACTATTACCTTGTGCATTATGCTGAACCTGCAATTTAGAAACACACACATGGTTGGAAAACTACAACACATTTACATATAAAAGTCTGATTTAGTGAATCTATAGCATTTAGTTTAGCTGCAATAAACTCACTATTACACAACAATTTATGACATTTAGTTAAGTACAGTCAAGGGCATAAATATAAAATTGAAAACACTAGGATAGGATGAAGTTTTACAGAAAAATAAGGACACAAGGAATCCCAAAAGATCATAAAAGACACATAAGATGTATTGGTTTGCCATCTACTTCTAATAGGTTTTTGACAGGAAAAATAAATTGCTAAAGTCAAAATAGTTCTCATCTACCTATTCTTCCTCCCCTTACTGAATACCACTGAATGCATGAGTATAAAAAAAACACACCAAAAAAAAAAGGAGAACAGGGGTTTTTTGGAGAGAGGAGAATAAGAAAAGCACTCAAAGCCCCTTATTTGCTGGCTAATGGAATCAAAATTCCTAGTTCACCTGCATGAGCCCAGCCATGTGCCATTTGGAGATGATGTATGGCACGTGTGATACTTTAACATCTTCCTTTTCTGGCCCCTCCCAGCCACATGATCTATACAATAATGAAAATATTGCAAATTAAAGAATTTCAAAATTTCATTAAATTTGAGTTTAATTAAATGTTCGTTGCTTCTCCTCCTGTCTCCGAAGAGACAGAATTCAGTTAAATGGGTGGGGACAAATTCTCACCTTGTAAAAGGTATCATTAGAGTTCAAGAAGAAACAATGCCTAAACTACACAAAACAATCTGAGGAATATACATTATACACTTGCTGTCACTTCTGCTCCATAAAATAGGAATCCACTTGGTGCTCCTGAGCTAATGAAAGTGAGGAGGACTTTGGAGCCACTACATTTCTACCCTTATTACTTAATAGACTTCCCACATATCCATTCCAGGTAAGGACATTTCAGGTCTAAACTCCTCTCTGGGATTATGTATTTCTCCATTACGTCTCTAAAGCCCTTCTGTGCTATTATTCTGCTAATGTTAATGCACAATGAACATTCAACTCCGTGTCTTTTTGCCAAATGCCCTCTCCCTCCTCTTTCCAATAATTCATTAAACCCACATCTTCCAGGAATCATTCCTACTTTGTTTTTTCCTAATCATTAATCTCTTCATGCTTTTCACTACTTTAAATCCTGTTCAAATCCCCATTCCCTCCTTATCATTAGGTGAAGCTGACTGCTTCTTGTAGCTTTGATTAAGGATAAAATGTAAATCCCTCACCATGTGGAGCCCTTGTTTAAACTACCAAGAGGGGAAAAAAAGAGGTATTTCTTTCTCATAGCTTGCAAAGTGAAAATATTTGGTTAGGTAGCCAGAAGGACCCAAACATGGCTCCATGGGTGAAATATTTCTGATGTAAGATTTATTATCTATCAAACTGTGAATGATTTGGCATTGCAAACTCTTCAAGAACCCCTTGGAAATGCCTTGACTGGAGCAATAAATTGGTTTATTTCCTTGTTATATGCCCAGGGTTTTCTGTGTGTGTGCCTGTAATTACAGTCAAAATCTTGTTACAACTCAAAAGCTTGGTACAAGCCAAATGGTACAATTTTTATGTATAGAGCTTAAAACTTAATTTTAGCTCAATTAATATTTATACTTTCTAAACAAAATTCATCACCTTTCATTTGTGGTTGAACTGCAATCTTCTATATTAGCTTTTTGTGGAGTTAAATCTGACAGAACCCCATTGGACACAGAAATTTGGATCTATTTTGCACAAATATGTGAACCTCTGAGATCTAGGACACATATTCCCAGCCATATATGAGAGCTACAGAAACCACAGTGAACTGGAAGAAAAATGTATTTGAATAAAAGGTTGAATAATCTGGGTGTGTCTGAGCCTCATTTATGGAGAAGTGGCAGGAAAAATGGGAAAGATTATACAAATATATCTCAAATTCCATGACTGTATAATGACAAATACCATGAATTTTTAACCCAGAGTAGGAATTCATGTCACCCCTTCCCTCTGAAAACTGGAGTTATTTTTTCCACAGTGTTGCTCCTTCCTTCCTGCTGCTTTCATTTGAATAATCTTGTTCACCTGCAGCCCTCTCTTCTTCCTGTTTTAATCTCCTCCAACCAGGGAATTATCCCTCTCTCCACCTCTGGTGATTTAATCACCCTGAAGTTCAACAACAAGATTAGTGTTTGCATATTTGATGGGGTTTATGCTGTGCTACTGAGAAATTTTGGTCAAAATACTGGGTTTTTTTATCACACTTCAGTCTCTTATATAGGAAAATCTTCAATTCTAATGGCAATGCATTGTAAACTCTTTCCATACCTCAAGTACATCCAACAATAATTACTAAATTCCTGTCAGTGGCAAGTCATGAAGATAGCACATTTTTGAAAAAAGCTTCAAAGGTTACAAGTTTTCATTTTAGAAACTCCTTAAGCTTGTCTTAATATTTTATACCATATAGAAAACATTTACTCTAACTCATTTCTTCGATTTTTCCCTTCTAAAATTTCCTACTTTAGATTTTCCCACAGGCAGTCAGGAGCCTGAGGATTTTGTGATCTCACAAAGTTGTCCAAGCCAGAACAGAAATTACAGCTGTGTTTCTTACAGTGCTTTTGGTTCCCTTCTCTCCTTTCTCTGGTTTTGTGCCACCTAAATTATATGGTCATCAAGTTCTTTATAGCAGCCTGTTAAGAAAGAAGAAACTGCCCTGTTTACGGCCCCTGTGGTATTCCACTGGTGACCCCCATCTTTACCAAATTCTTCAAATGCTGAATATTGCATGTGCAGAGAAGTTGTGGCTGCCCTACCCATGGAATTTTTCACAGACAGGCTGGATGGGGCTTGGAGCAACCTGGAATAGTGGAAGGTGTCCTTGCCCATGGCAGGGTGTGGTGTGATATCTTTCAAGGCTTAAGGATGTGCTGGAGAGAAGCAGATACGCAGAGCTGTTAAGAATTTTAAGCCCTTGTAACACATTTTGGGAAGGATACTGGACACTGATAGTGATCCGTGTAGAAAAGCGGTGAAATAGTGCAAACAGCACTCCATTCCCATTCCCATTGTCTTGGGGAATATCCATATATGGTTTTCTGAGACTTTTTAGTTTCTGGGCCTACAGTGGGATCATCACATTCAGGGGCCAGGACACCAGCAAGGGCTGGACAACAGAACCACAGAATAGCTAGGGGTGGAAAAGACCTGTAAGATCACCAAGTCCAACCATCAGCCCAGAACCAGCACCATGTTCACCACCAATCCATGTCCTCAAGTGCCATATCCACATGTTTTTGAACACTTCCAGGGATGGTGATTCCACTACCTCCCTAGATAGGCTGTTCCAGTGCTTTACAATCCTTTCCATAAAGATATTTTTCCTGATATCCAATCTAAACCTCCTCTGGTGCACCTTGAGGCCATTTCTTCTTGTCCTGTTATTTAATATAAAGCAGTTGGATGGGAATGCCCTGGGTCCAGGAGGCTGGTCCTAACGGGGCTGGAGGAGCTGTGCTGGTGTGTGAGCTGTGTGAACATTGGTGAAAAGAAGCTTTTGAACAGAAATTGTTTTGTACCTGCAGTGACCCATCCTGCCTCACCAACTTTACATGAGCAGTCCCTGCAGCTGTTTGCACCACCACACAAATACAAGCCCTTGTCTAAACAGCCGTGAGTCTGACAGTTAAGGAGAAGGGAAATCAAAACCATGTGTGAAAGTTAAAAGGATTAAATAGGTGTGTACAGAAGCTGAAAGTTCTAATCAGTGTGAAAATCTCTTCTAGCAGGCTCTGCTGGGAAGCAGAATCGGAGTCAATGTGTTTACAGTAAACTTTATCTTGACCATCTGCCACCACTAATCAGACACAATTGGCACTTTTAGTTTGAAGGGAAACATATTCAAGACCTGAGATCCCTCCTGGATAGCAAGGATCTAAAAGTTTATCTGCACACAACACTTCATTTGAATTTGTTTACCTTGGAGGAAAACAAGATTAAGGATGAAGCATATGCTCCAACAAAGCACTGAATTGGTTCGAGGTGATAACTGTGGAAACAAACTCCAAGGGTAAAAATAAACCAGTGAAATAAATTCAGATTATGTGGAATAAGATGGTTCTTTTCTAAACAAAATATTGTGACCAACTGTTGGAGGGAGTCCAGAGGAGGCACCAGGATGATCAGAGGGATGGAGCAGCTCTGCTGGGAGGAAAGGCTGGGAGGGTTGAGATTGTGCAGCCTGGAGAGGAGAAGCTTTGGGGTGAGCTCACTGTGGCCTTGCAGTGCCTGAAGGAGCTGACAGGAAACATGGAGAGAGACAATTTCCAAGGGAGGGAGTGCCAGGACCAGGGGGAATGGCTTCCCACTGCCAGAGAGCAGGATTAGACAGGATATTGGGAAGGAATTGGTCCCTGTGAGGACGGGCAGGCCCTGGCACAGGGTGCCCAGAGAAGCTGTGGCTGCCTCTGGATCTCTGGAAGTGTCCAAGGCCAGGCTGGATGGGGCTTGGAGCAACCTGGGCTAGTGGAAGGTGTCCCTGCCCAGGGCAGGGAGTGGATTGGGCATTCTGTGATTCTCTGTCTGCTCAGAGGGCAGGTAAGCCAGACTTCATCTCTCCTGACACTGATTCAGGGTCTCACCTCCAAGAGCGTCAGACATTCTGTACTGCAACTCAATATCCAACAGCCTGGTAGTGCCTCACCATTAGGCTCCAAAATACAAAAGTGGCAAGTGAAGAACTTGTCTGATTCCATAATGAACACACTTTGTCCAGCCTATCTAGCATGAGAAGTATTTCTGTTCCTGCATTTCATTTAATTTTTTACCTATAATGCAGCTGTATCTATTCACAAAGATGTGATATTTCAATCACACAGGTGACAGATCTGGCATTTAGATTCCTTAGTTACTTTTGTTGCCTTCTCCCTGCCAGTTGAAAGTCTTAAACTGACACAGTATCATTGATAATTTTTGATGGGAGATTTGTCTACTTGTAGGAGGGTGGGGAGTTTAGTGTTTTGGATGGCTTTGTGGGTTTTTCGGCTCTGTTTGTTTATTCATTGGGTTTGGTTTGGGTTTTGTTCTTGTTGTTGGGCTTTTTTTCTTTAAAAAAGGAAATGTTTTAAAGACCAAAATATGCACAAATCTTTAGGGAAAAATGGTCTGACTGGAACTGCAACTTCCTTGAGGGAAAATTCTGTCCTGTGTTATCCTCCTGGTGAGATATAATCTCTGTGGGGAAAAAAAAAGAGAAAAGACAAATCGCTTTTGTGAAAAACAATAATGAAAATTGGATCTTACACCAGATTCATTCCTTTTCCACAAAGAATATGAATTTTAAAAATTCAGCTGGAAGTTGATTAACAAATCACCTAATTATTATCAGGATGTGTTTGCCTTTTTATTGATATTTTTACAATCTATTGTTTGCAGAGTTTCAAATCCTTTCTTTCTTTTTCTTTCTTTCTTTCTTTCTTTCTTTTTCTTTCTTTCTTTCTTTCTTTCTTTCTTTCTTTCTCTTTCTTTCTTTCTTTCTTTTCTTTCTTTCTCTCTTTCTTTCTTTCTCTCTCTTTCTTTCTTTCTTTCTTTCTTTCTTTCTTTCTTTCTCTCTCTCTTTCTTTCTTTCTCTCTTTCTCTCTCTCTCTCTCTTCCTCTCCTTCTTTCTCTCTTAAAAAAACCCCCAAAACCTAACATTTTCCATTATTTTATATCTTCTTATTTTGGATGGCATTTGGGGGCTCAATTAGAATGAAATCTTCATGAAAAACTACTGGAATCAAATGATTGTGTATTATTCCCTAAAGGTTTTTGTTTGGTTTTTTCCCCAAAAGATATCTTGACATTTCTAATCAGACAAACCTTAAAATGTTAAAAAAATCCAACAAAACTCCCCAAAAAGTAAGGTTTTCCTAATTTAGGATGGTTGCTTTTAAAATTCACATCTGCATATTGATGATCTAAAAATTATTTGTGAAAGAAAAGGAAGAGGAGGTAGTAAACAATGAGGATTGACAGGTTTTGGTTGTATTTAATTTTGTTTTGACATATCTAGAATGCACAAAAGATTTTAAATGTCTAGAGCATGCAAGAACAAATTCCATTAATAGAACACTGTGAAGAGAGAAAATAGCAGGCAAGACTTTAATCTTAATGAAGACATTTATTTTATTTTTTTTTTTATTTACATTATTTTTAGCACAGCCCATGGAAGATTATATTCTAGTCTGCACTACTTTCCACATAAGAGAATTCCCATGTCTGAACTCAATACTTTGCCAGGCAAACATGAACAAACAGATCTTTTTGAATGTTATGGGAGTGTGGGCAAACAATTCCTAAAGAATTATTGCCAAGTCACTTTGCTGCCAAATGTTAATCTCAGCCAAAGAGATGTGATTAAGAAAAGGCAATTAAAAAATCCAGCAATGTGGGTTAACATTAATAGGAAAAGTACTAATTTGGCTGTAAAAAATTGGTGAAGCTTTTCACATATTATATCTGGGGGGGGGAAGAAAAATTCCAGGAAAATGTGTTGGTTTTTCCTAAACAACTGTTGAGGGTGTGCTGGCAGGACTTTAAAGATCAATGACATAATTGTACATCCAGAGCAAGATTCTGGCGCAATGGCTGTTAAGGAGAGAGGTGCAACAACAGGTGTAATCCCACTCATCTAGCAGGGGCAATATTCCCTCAAAAAACATGGGGAGGGAGCAGAAGCCACCAGGACCAACCTGGTTCTCCCCCAGCAGGATCACGGAGCTGTCACCAGAGCCTGAAGCCTCAGCCCTGGAGCTCTGTGGTCCCTGCACTGGCAGCACCCTCTGCAGAACCCAGTGCTGGGAAGCAGATTTACAGATGGATCCGAAATTCGGGAATCTCCAGCCTCCCACACCTCAGGAGCTTCCATTTTTCTCCTGTTCCCTTTCTTTGCTCCTCTGTAGGAACACCCATTCAGGTTCTTGGCCCTGTTGTGGTTCTGCAAAGACCCTGCAGATCTCCTCATTCATCCTCCCACAATCACCACTTCCCAGAGAAGTCCCTGCAGAAGAAGCCTGGAAACTCTGCACCAACCCCTTCTGCTCTGTGTGCTGCTCCCAGACTTAATAATCAGACTTAATGATCTTCCTAAAATATTGCATGTGAAATGCCTGTGACATTAATCAATGTTTAACAAAGGCAGGAGTGCTGCTCGCTGAATATAAATACTTGCACAGAAAGATTTAGCATTTGTTTAGTGAGCTTAATTAAAAAGCTCTACTTGATGTGAGCAGTGCCCTTTGGAGGATCTAAACTCCTTGATGAAGAAATAAACTGTTTTCCCTCACATAGAGCTTTCTTTTCTTCCTAAATGATGAGTGGTTTCAAAGATTAGAAGATAAATTCTCATCTGCTATCCTAATTTAAAAGCTATTTTAACATTCTGATAAGCCCAGGAGTTTTGGAAGGCTTCATTTTGTTTGCCCCAGTTGTCGATGAACAAACCTAAGGTAATTAACCAAAGTTAGATATCTCAGAAACATCCATAGTCTTTACATTTAGCACAGGAATGGGAAAATTTAGGTAGGAAACCCAACATCCACGAGTGATTAAACTGCTTTATCACCAGTTTAATGCAACTGCCCAATTCCAGAGAAGGTCAAGGTTGAGACATTGTGCTGCATTTAATCTTGTAGAATTATACAAACGGAAAGCATAATCAATAATCAAAAGATGTGGAATTAAACTCTTCAGATAGAAGAGAATTTGATAATGTTTTTTCCACCACTGCAGCTAAGGCAGATCCTGAACTGCTCTGAACAAAACCCAATTGATTACCCTGAGTCAAAAGTTTCTGAGTCTTTCTAACCTTGCTGTTTTTATGTATGTATTGTAGACATAAATAAAAAACCTACACAGTTCTATACCTGTGCATAGGCATTAAAAAAATGTCATTTCATGTCATGTGGTTGAATTTCCCCAAGTTTCAGTTGTCTGCCTATTTTATTCCATGAAAAAAATTATAGATTATTAATGACCAGGATTAAAGGAAACAATGTACTTAGCATAAAAAAAATTCAAAAGTTACTGGTAATGAAAAAAATTCCCCAAAATTATGTGATAAACAAGAAAATAAAACTCAGTAAGATTTCTATCAGCCAAGGGTTTTCCCATGACTTCACACAACAGACATGGCTGTAAGTCTTACATCCCATTACAAGTATTTCCAAAATCCTCTTTGGAGATACTGATGCTTCTCTAAGGTAAAGAGAAGTAAAAAATCTGGCCTTGTAAATTGTACAGATTGAAAACTGCAAAAGAAGTTAGGCGTTTAAAATGTTCTAAATATTGACCTGATATTACTAGAATATCATAATCAAATAATAATATACTACTGCAGCAAAATCAATCCATTAAAATCTACATAAATACCTTATATTTCAAAATTATTGAGAGAAAATTTGATTTATCAGAGCTTGTCTTTTCCCCACTGTTTATATCTTTCTATATTATGGAATCTTTCTATGAGAAAAAAACCCCAACAAACAAACCTTTGAATTCTCAGATTTTCCTGGAATGGAAAATTATTTTAATCTGAGCTTAATTGGTTTTCTTTTTTTAGCTGGTGCTGCCAGCAGCATTTGGGGCTTACCTCTTTTCATTAGAAAAAGGGATTTCTGACAGTCAGCATTTTGGCACGAATCCATTCAATTAAAAATAATGCAGAGAATTTCTATTTACCTTACCAGAAGAATAAAATAATAGCGGATAGTTCTTCTGTGGAAATGCAAAGACCTTGTCAAAGTCCTTGTTATTCCATCATTTACCTCTATGGAGCTGACTACCAACCCAAAAGGATTTTATGACCCAGTGGTCCCATTCAAGTTTGCTAAATGTGAACTCGTGAAAGTCAAACTCAGAGACTAAAACCTTGAGCCAAAGTCAGCTGAAGACACAGCATTTCCCACCTCCATGGTGGACCTGGGAAATGCTTCCTATAATTTCTTAGAACTGGTGAGATTCTTAAGATCTTGTGTTAAACCAGTTTTTATCAAAGAAAACACTAGAGAACTGTGAGCAAGTCAGAGGCTTCATTTTCTTAGCAGATGTATCCTGGCACCTACAAAATTCCTGAGATTCCCTTTTCCAAAGAATTTCCGTGGGACATTCACACTGAACTGAAACAGAGCCATCATGACTGGAATGTTTGCATCTGTAAAAATGGGGCCTAGTTAAATTTCTTCAGGAATTTCATCCAAGCTTATACTGGAATCTGAAGCAAGAACTATAATTTTTCACCAATATTTTTGTCCCATGAGCAGAGTCCTTCCCTAACAGTTATTTCAGGTGACAGAGAATATAGTGAAGACATTCAAATTACAGAAAATCAGGAATTATTCCCAGTTTCACTGATTACAGCAGACATATTTTTCATTGTCAGAGTTTGGATCTAGGTTTTTTTGTTTTTTTTTTTCCTTCAGGAATTTTTCTCCTATGAGGTGCTAATGACTGAGTACTTAAGAGAACAAAAGTACATGGCCAAGGCCTTTCTCCTTGACAGGGTGTTGTTCTGATTTTTCTAGAGTGCTGTGTTTATAGTTGGTAGTAAAGGTTCTTATAGATTTTGTTTAAACAATCCATGCTTCTATAACCAGCCAAGGATTGTTTTGTATTTTAGATGTTGTTTTTCATCCTTCTTTCTGGGGTGGAGAATGTGATGGGCTGTGTTTCTCACCTATGGAATTGCAGAGGTGGTAACCTCTTTATCCAATCCATAACTGTCGGTAAAAAGGTATAAATATAAGAATAAANGAGCGCCCCCTGCAGGCTGTGACTGGAACTGCACCAAGGGAAAAGGTGCCCGAGGCCAGGCAGGCTGCCACTGGGTTTCTGGTTGTTTGTTGGTTAATGCCATAGTTGTTATTATTTGTTAGCTTTATTTTAGATATTAGTAAAGAACTGTTATTCCTATTCCCATATCTTTGCCTGAGAGCCTCTTGACTTCAAATTTGTAATAATTCGGAGGGAGAAGGGTTACAGTTTTTTCATTCCGAGGGAGAAAGGTTACAGTTTTTCCATTCCAAGGGAGGCTCCTGCCTTCCTTAGCAAACACCTATCTTTCAAACCAAGACATTCATTTTTCCATTTTTCCCCTGCTCTTGAAAAGGTTACTTCCCTCTCACAGCAGCATGCTCAGACTAATTTCTGTATTTTATCATCAGGTTTCATTCTTGCTGATGAATGTTTTTTTCCTTGTAAGATTCCTGAGCAAAAAGCTGGATAAAAAGGGATGGATATATTCTCTTGGTGCTATCTTTAGTCCCAGTGTTGTACTGAAGAATAATAAATTTCAAATATAGACAATTAACTCTTCCTGTTACCTTAAAGACAGCCATATAGAGACTGGTCAAGCTTGGATTTGTATTGGATTAACAATGATGAATCAAAATGCAGACAGCTCTAACCCTCTACAGTCTCAGCTGCAATTGGAAAAGCCTTTCCTGACTCAAGCAGAACGTTTCAGTCCATTATTGTGGGAAAAAAACAAAAAGGAAATTATTAACCATCTTGCAGTTTTGGCCACAGATTTTTGGGATGGGAGGGAGCCCATGGAGGAGTCGTGGGAGTCAGCACCTCAGGCCCTCAGGTCAAATACAGCATGTGGCACTCAGAGTTTATGTTTAGGTGCTTGGTCTCATAGCTAACAAATAGCAATTTATCCTTATCTTATTCCAGTGGATCTCAAATGCCACCCGGCATGACAATATCTTCCTTCTTGCATCACAGCAGGAGATCTGTAAAAATCCATGGACTCCAGCCCACCCACAGAACACAGATGTTCACTCCTTCTTGTGGGCCAGATCCCAGGCAGCCTCTGCAGTACAAAAACTAACACAGTCCTAGTTCCCAAAATAGCACCAACAATTTTTTTTGCATTACAAGTTAGATTTTTATGCCTTCTTCCCATCTGCTCCCTAATAATTTGCTTACTGCTCTCCATTCCTGTATCAAAAGAAATAAATTTTTCTCTTTTTTTATCTGTTTCTTTATTGGTTTGGTTTGGGGTGTTTTTATGTGTGACATTTTTATTTTTATCCTATAATATTCTAATATTCCACCTTTTTCCCCCATTTCCTAACTAAAGAAGCAAGTATCATTGATTCCTGTCTATGGATATCAATCAATATATTGGAATAATATGGAAGGAGAGATTGTAATGAGATGATCTTCCAGGTCCCTTCCAACCCAAACCATTCCATGATTCTACAGGTACAGAAGAAATTCCTCCCTGTGAGGGTGGGGAGGTCCTGGCACAGGGTGCCCAGAGAAGCTGTGGCTGCCCCTGGATCCCTGGAAGTGTCCCAGGCAAAGCTGGATGGGGCTTGGAGCAACCTGGGACAGTGGGAGATATCCCTCCCCATGGCAGAGGGTGGATTGGGAAGAGCTTTGAGGCCCCTTCCAACCCAAATTGTTCATGCTTGGTCCTGGACAGCCCTGCAAAGAGCAACCACAAACCCCGTTCACTGGAATGAAACAGGATATTTCACTGCTCTACATTAATTCTACACCATTAGCAAAAGATTTGCTTCCTTTTTCAGATCATAGGAACACAAAATCCCAGACAGCTTTGGGTTAGAGGCACCTTAAAGCCCATCCAGTCCCACCTCCAATCTACAGCTTCTCTGAGCACCCTGTGCCAGGGCCTTGTCACCGTCACAGGGAGGAATTTCTTCCCAGTAGTCCATCTAAACCTTTCATCCTCCACTGGAATATTCACCATTATTTCATCTTATAATTTCCCAGTTTAAAATGGAGCTGTGTGAACATTTCAGCCATTTTTGAAATTGTACCCCACTGGCTCATCTTTGGAGTTTTTTCCATTGCCTTCAGAACCGTGTGAGCTCTCCTGTGTTTTACTCTCCATCCTAAAGAAAGAAATACTGGAATTTTTTAATTTGATGGAAGGAAAACTTTTTCCCAATGAGCCCAGTATTTTCACACCAGAGTTCTTGATCCTAAACTTAGTGTTGCACATGTCACATATGAATGACCCTCTGCATTTATCAGTGGGCCCTCTATCCTGATTTTCTAGGGGAATTCTCTGGTCAGGGTGTGTATAACTGTAAATGAATCCTCTTTGTCTTCTCTGGCTCAGGCAAAGGTCTTTACACTTGTGTTCTTTGCTTCCCAGCAGCTGTGGGAACAGATCCTTTATCATATTTTATTTATCTGATGCATCCAGATGGAGTTCTCTGATCATGAAGGCATTTGGGAATGATTTGTAACCCAATCAAATATTAAAGAAATTAAACCTATTTTTTTTCTGGAAATTTGCAGAAGGCGCTCCCTTTCTGATGCTGCTTTTGCTGCTCGGCAGTCCAGCTGGAAGTAGAAAATGGTACAATCCATAGCAGAAAATGTCATCTCTATGGAAACTTCCAAACCCAATGGAGGATGATGGGATCAAGTTTCCAGAATGATTAATATTTTATTCTGAGTTAATTTCTAAGGATAAATTAAACTCCTGGTTGAACAAGTGATGCTTGATTCCAGAGAGAGGTGAAAACTCCTGAAGTGGACTGAATTGAGGAGTGGAGTGTCTGGGGTGGAATCCTCATGCAAAAGAGGGACTGGAACAAAATGCACTGGGATAAGTACCATGGAATCGTGACTGGCAGGAGGAAAAAGGAGCAGCATCACCTCTGGACAGGTTTTAAAAGTTCATAGGGGTACATGAACTGTTTATTTTCTCTGTTGGCTTGAGTGTCTAAACAACACAGGATTGTGTTTTTCCCCTCTCTCCAGTCACTTAATTTCTATTCCCTTATCCTCACCTCTGCTTTTTTTATCAGTTGTCGACTATTTATATATTGTTCCCCAACCCTGAGGTCTCACTCTTGGGAAGATATTTATTTTTTTTCCCAGACATGCCTAGGCTTATCTTCCCACCTGGAACCCACTGTGATCCATGACCAACAGATGGGGTTCTTGACATTCTTATTTACTTCTAACCTACAATCCAATTTTCTCTTATTTGTCTGTATCCCAAACCAGTTTGGTTCCCCAGTCCAGCCCTCTTTCCTTCCTTTTCCCTATACTGTGTGAAAGCGTTTGCTTTCAGAACTAGGCCAGCTCTGCTGCTCTGCTGGAAAACTGATCCTTGGTCAGAGGCAACAAAAGTAGGAAGAGGATGGAGCAATCTTCCCTTTCAGCCTGTGGTAATACCGCTGTAATTTAGGAACATCCATGATGCTATTGCAATTATCACACTTAATAGACACCAATAAAATGAGGCTCTTGGATTTTTTTGGAACATTTTTCACAATTCTTTATCATTTGTGATTATTTAATAAATAAATTTTTAACTTGAAGAGATGTCTTCTACAACTTTACAGCTGTGCATGATGTGAA
>VZTZ01016833.1:0-20256 GCA_013400955.1 Drymodes brunneopygia
TCCCAGTTTCACTGCATCTGTCACACTGATCCTCCTGCTCCTTTCTCTTCCACACCTGTACCAGCCATCCTTACGAGAGGGCAAACAATCTCGAGACAGGAGCCTCTCCCGCCACTGGTGTGCACATGGTTGGAGGCAAGAACAGACAGTGTAAAAGTTGGGTGTGGAGCAGAGCTCCCAGCTGTGAGATGCTCTCCATGTCGATAGCAGAATTTGTTCTGCAGTATCATTTTAGTAATCTATATTAAAACACATCTAAAAATTACAAGAAACTATGATGGTCCTTTTTATATAAAAGGATAAATAGAGCATTTTATTAACACTTTTTGCAGCAACAAAAGTGACACAGTCCACATCTTTTTCATTAAACACAGCAAAAGCTATGGTCACATTTTACATCACTTTGAGGCACAAAGCAAAATACTTCTTTTCTTAAGGTCAAGGTATGATTTGCATTAAAAAAAAAGGAGAAAAAACAATCCTCAAGTTGTATATTGCGGTAGCAGAGTTTCCAATCACTAGCACAATACAATGAACAGACCAAGAATCCAGAATGGATTATTACATACAATAATAATCATTTGATTGAATTAATAAATGGATCATTGTCATTTTAGAGTATTAAGAAGTGGTCTGGTGTTGCTAACTTCAGTTGGTTCAGTTTGGTTCAATCCCAACAACCCCAAGTATATACAACAAGCTAAATGAAGGTTAATATATAATCTAGAAGATTATGCACTTCATAATGCATTGCACTTATTGCTTGGTACACTAATGTTGCAGTCACTGTTGAGTTATGCTAAAAAGACAAGCGTGATGCTTATTGGCTTCTTTCAACCCAACACTAGTTATTTACCACTTTGGTTTACTGTGAGTTTTTATGTTACTCATATTCAGTGTCCATTGTTATTAGGTTTGATCAAAAGACAAATACATCTTTTATTTCAGGGATTTCTAAAATAACAACATTTTCTATAATTACAGTTACTTCAATAAACATATCTATGTATACAACTGTGGCACGATGTGTAAAAATATGAAAGCTATTGAGGGAAGAATAAGGGTTAAATTATTCTCTGTCTTCTATTGGTTTCAAAATATTCTGCAAAACAAATGCATCCTTTTTCATAGGGCTACTTGCTCATAGTAAACTTCTCTTTGGAATTTTGTAAAAGACTATATTTTTTTCTATGTTATATTGGTTTTTTTTTTTCTCTTTCTAAAGATGCCAGTACAAATTCAGAATATACTGCAAAGAATAGAATAAAGCTTGTTTTTTGATAAAGGGATTTGCCAGGCTGCCTGAAAAGTCAGACTTAATATTATATATTGTTTTTAGATTACTTGATAAATGCAGGGAAGAACATGACAATGTCTATAATTTCATGAGATTCTGTAAAGAACAGAAGTAAGAATTTGTGCCCAAACATTCAGTATAAAACTCCTAAATAATTCCTTTATTTATCACAGAGTAGCCTGCAGCATGTAATCATGATAAACATACAATATGCCCTATTTGTTCTTTAGGCTTGATACAATTCCCACTAAGGAAACTGGATCAATCCTCCTAAATGCCTAGGACACAACCTTTCTTCTTTAAGAAAGTTCTTGTCCTAGACTAAACACACAACTCCTACATTGCACTGAGTAAATGTGTGTCTTCAACACAATCTCTTTCAATACAGTGTAACAAATATATAAGTGCATTTTTAATGATCAAGTAATTTTGGCTTTCTAAAAAGAGCATTAGATGTGCCAACTTGGTTTCTTAGTTGTGCTTTAATCTTTAATTATGAGTTTTAGCTCTTGTATACTGTATAGTATCTAACTGCCTCTATAGTTTTGACCAGTAAACCCTTAAAACTCTAATGTTTATAGAACAAATATAACCTAATGAAAGTGATAACATCACAACTCATACAGATTGCACTTTGATGTATTTTTTTACAGTAAGACCTTCCTGTTTGATATGTGTTTACATGTTTATACCACATTTTATTTCTGTGTGCAAACAATCACAATGAATTTAATCACAAACACTACAAAATATACCAAATATTTAAGTTTGTTATGAATAATCCTTGTAGTTGTATGAGTCTTGTACTTCCTCTTGTACAAATTCCTCTTTTTTCTCCCAGCCATTGGGCCAGCCACCATTGACCTGGGTTGTAGCACCGTAAGACTTGGTGGTACCATAATTTACATAATTCTGAGTAATGTCCCCTGTCTCTTCAGCAAGTTCATCTTCATGAATAAAGCCACATTTCTCTTCACTTGTCTGTTCAGGGTCTGCCCAGGGTTGTTTCTCTCCTGAAGCAAATATGCCATAGAAGATCACACCTCCATAATGAACTAAAGCAGCAATGAGGAAGACATACTGCCATTCTTCCCGTGTCTGTAAAGAAGAAATTCACTAAATCAGAGTAGCACATAGATTTACCTAACTCTTCTGGGCTGGAAGATTTAAATCAGGGATTGAGACTGTGACAGTCAGCACAGCCAAAACATTTAAGTGTCCGTTTTAGAAATATTTATATCCATCTTTGAAAAATTTATCAGTCCACAAAATCATCAACCTAGTGAGCATATAGCGAAGCATGCCTCAAATTTGCATCCCTGTATGCAAGTCCCAGACTCCAATATGGATATCCTGGCAAGTTGTATTATAGAAAGGTCTTTCTCTTGAAACCAGTTGTATCTAACTGGAAGATTTGAAAACTATATTTCCATTTACCTTGTTCTTTGTCATTGCTCCAACGATTATAGGGCAAACCATACCAGACAAGGTCCCAACTCCATTAGAAATCCCCATTAAGATGCTAGCATACCTTGGGGCAATGTCTAAATGGTTGACATTGAATCCTGCAATAGAAAGGTCAGTGAGCATTCACACCAAGAGCAGAGCAGTACTTCAGTTGAGAAAAGTGACATGACATTTTTACTGTAACATATTTGGGGTGATTAACTGCATTTCTTTATCCCTATATGACTTAAAATGCTTAAATATTTCTAGAGAGGCTCCATGTTTCCATTTTCTTCTAAGAAAATATTTTAAAGGGATACCAAGTTAGTTTTCTCCCAAAACTGCAGTTTAAGAAAACCCCAAAACCTCCCAGTAGTGTCTGTGTGGAGTACAGAAACCAGAAAAAATGTAGGCAGACAGAGAGTTTGTATTTCATAGTCCCTTACATGACCATTTCATGCTGTAAATAACATATTTTCTTCTTCCAGTTTGGAACATATTCCTTTCCTATTGCCCACATTTTTCTTTTTATCACATAGACTACCAGAAGGGAGTTGTTTTCTATTCTTCAGTGGTAAATTGGAGGAAAAAGGCAGTTATCTATAACTGAATTACTAATTAATTTTGATAGATATTTACTTGCTCTCTTGCGTTTTCAGCAGCACAATCCTGTTGAAAATGTATGCAGTAACTATTTAAATAATCTAAAGAGACAGAACAAATTGTTCCCAAAATAAATACTTCAATAAGTGAAAACAGAAACCAAACCTTTGGATACAGACAGTGAAAGGGAAAAGGCAGGCAGTATGATATGGTCAGTTGGGAAAGCGCAATGCACTTCCCAAATTGTACAAAAAAGCAATGATACCTTCCAGAATGCATGAGATTAAGGGCAGATTTGATTAGAAGATATTTTAGATGTTTGGCACAAAATGAAAGAGAGCCTGTTTGAGACATAAGGAACCAGCATGGGAGAGGATACTAAAATCACAGTGGGAAAACAGGGGGAGGCCAGGAAAGGGAAAGGCAAAGGTAAAGGGGTGATGAATCAGCAGGAAAAGGGAATAGCTGACATTCAATTCAGTAAATAAATTCTAGTAATTAGGCCCCAAAATAAAATAATATAATACTAACAGGCCCAAAATTAATACAATAATACAACTTTAACAAAGCAATAACCAATACACAGTGGAAAAATAATAAAAGACTTCTATTTAAACAAAGATGGTAAATTCAGGTATCATTGTGTGATACCAGTCCATTTGTCTTCTATGTTTGATTTCAAGAAAAATCTTTAGTGTACATTAACATCTTAATGAGAAGAGAGTCTAATTTGCTGCAATGAATATGGAAAAGATTGAATTATTTGAACAGAAATAATCTAATATAAAAGCTGCAATACCAAATGTACTTTCCTTTTCAATGATCATAAATAATCTCCTTTAGGATTTCCAAGGTGAGTGGGCTTTTTAATTACTATCCATGAATAAAAGCAAAGCTAGATGTTCTGTCTCTTAAGATAAAATAGTTTAGTATAACAGGAATATAATCTTACCAGATATGGCAAATCCACTAAAGCCTACAGCAAGCACTAAGAATGAAATAGCAACTCCTTTGCTGTGTGAATATCCCACCACGAGAAGAAGAGTTGCTTCCATACCAAAACCTGGTGAAATAATAAAGAAAACCAGGCATTTAACTTAATTTCCTCTCAAATACTGCAGGCCTTAGGATGCCATGATATTTCATATGAACACAAATAAAACATTACCTCAGAGTGGGATATAATCAGATATTTCTTTCATCTCTAAAAAACACATACTCTTCCTCTCTCCAATAATCCTTATTTTACTCTTTATATGCTAATTTATTGCTACTTTCTGTCAGTTTTAAGATGAAAATAAATACTTGTGATGTGGTTAGGTCATTCCAGCCAATTCTCATAGAAATATGCATTTAACCTGCTTATGAATTTTCCAGTCCTTACCACGATTTATGTGGCTTTAACATCTCAGATGTCAAGGATGTAATCTCAGAGAGTCGTCTGGGCTCTCTTACTGCAGAGGGTGTTTAGATGAAGAGCTAAGACTGAGTAAGTAGCTAAGAGTAGGCAAATTACCCTACAAAAGCTCATCTATTTCTTTAATAGTCTAAATGCTTTCCCAAATACCAAATAACTACATGGAAATGGCAAATGGGAACACCTGTGTTTTCTTCTATTTATGACAACATCTGCATTACATAAAAAATGCAGAAAGTATTGCCTCCTAAGTACATACAACTGTGCAGTTTGTTTCTTTATTCTATACAGAACACAATATGAACATCAAATCCCTCCAAGAAACTTTTAAATAAAATACAAAGACTTACCTCCACAGTTCATTATCTTTCTCACATTAGTCGTTGAAACAATCTGCCTGCTTCTTAAAAAGTCTGCAATCTGTCCCCCAATAGGAACAATAATTGTCATCACTAAATGCGGCACAGCAGATAAGATACCCACCTAAAATTAAAATCAGAATTAGCAAAGTATAAACCATAAGAAAACCTTGATTCTTCATTTTCTGAAGCATTCAGCAGCTAATTCTTTTCCATGTCAGGCTGTGTGTTAAAACTAAAAGTCTTCGGTTATGAAATGAACAGAGCAGGTGATCTGAAGTTGTTTTTTTTAAATTTAGTTTTATTTTTTTATTTTTATTTTATTTTACGAAGTACAGTGAGACTTTTTAAGAACCTCTGATGCCATGACACTTTTTGTTCATTGATTGTTTTCATAGCTTATATTTAAGCTAAAGCCTTTTCCCCCCTCACTTATCATCCCCCTGTCCTTACTTTTCAGAAAATTCATGATCAGATGCGTGAAACTGAATTGCTCTATTTCTTTCGGTGTTTAGTGCAGCTTTGCAGTAAGCCTCACATTCCTAGACAGATTGCCTGTGGAACATCATGAGGTGCACCATGGCCATTTGTCTTTGATTTCTGACCAAGCTGCAAAGTGTACATGGGCAAAAGATTTGTCTGAAAAACTTTGTATACAGTGAAAGATAAAATACTAAATATCCACTGGTGATATTCAAAGTGCTATGCATACATAGCAAAATAAGACACAGTACTTTTGTGATGACTCTTCCAATAGATTATATGTGCTTATTCGTATTTACCTTACAGGTCTGATCCAAACTTCATATGAATCACATGGAACCTTAGATGACCCCTACATCTCACATTTTGCCACCATCTTTTCTCCTTTCTAACTGAGAAAGGGGGAGCAGTTCTCACTACATTAAAGGGGCATATAGAAAGATGACAAATTATACTGTCCTTCCTAGAACAAGATGGCCCTGCTTTCTAAAAGGCACCTGGAAAAATCCATTTGTCAATGCTTTCTATACAGCTTTGGTGGGATTCTGCAACCCCTGGGGCATCAGGGACAGAGTGTAATGGGTCTGCTGACACCTATCTAATACCAAGCAAGATGTGTTTTTGAGCACTTAACTCACAATGTAACCCCAAGTAGATCATTACTGAATCACATCCTGCCTCCACCTTCCCCTATCCCATCTTTTGTCATAGTTGTTACTTCACTTATTCGTGCTGGGCAAGAAAACAGGAACTGGGATGAGTAAGATTTAAGATGTAAATCCATGATAAAGATCCACAACACTTTCCTTTCCTATTCCTCATAAATACTACAAATATAGCTCTGATATTTACTTAGTTAAGATAAAAGCTTTACATTCTTTTTACATACCTTGCTTATTTCAAATCCAAACACTTCCTCAAAGTAAGCAGGCTGACTAATTAGCAGCAAGTAAAAAGTCCAGCTTCTACAGAAATTTGCAACTATTATTGCATAGACTGGCATAGATGTAAAAAATTTTCTCCATGGTGTTTTGTATTTCTGAAACATAGAAAGGGGATCCAGTTACCATGCTGATTATTATCAACTATCCATCTTCCCTTTCCTTATCCTTTTTTTAGCTACTGTCCAACAAGCACATATATGCACAGCATATAAAAGTTACTACAAAATTCACAAGTGGAGAAACTCAGTGATACTTAATTGTATCACAGTACTCGTGTAAAAGTGCTTTTATCTCAGTCAAATAAATGTGAATGGACATGGACATAAGTCCAAAATAATGTTGTCTTTAGAAGTCAGTGTTGCTGTATGGAAGGCAAGTCAGATTTGACATTGTAACTACATGGTTTCACTCAGATTTACTGCAAATGTGTTTTAGCATTTAAATCTTAATTACAATAATCTGCTTTTTATTTTTTAAGCCTCAACTGAAACTGCTTGGTCAATATATTTTTCTTTGTTTTATTGTATTTTTAAAATAATTGCATGAAGAAAAAAAAGAAAGACAGATGGACAATCCTGCTGAGTCCCAGCACCTGTCCACAAGCCCAGGCTTCTACCCATCTGTGTTGATCCAAATACAGGATCCATACTCAGATAAGTGCTTGAAAATCACTTCAGCAAGAATTCAGGTTGAGTTTAGTCTACTATTGATTTGAATACAGGCTTTTCTTCAAAGAAAAATAGCCCATAGATAGATATGTGCAATACCCTGTACACCTATTAAATTACATTCAAGTGAGAGGTAAGGATTAATTAAGTGACTTAATTAATAAGAAGCCAGCCAGAAAATCTAACTTGATGGTATGGGAAGAATTTCAGCATAAATATTTCAGAAGCAAGTGGACTATTGATACAAGATAATCACTTTGAAAAAAAATGTTTAATTAAAAAGCCACAATAAAAAATAGACAGAAATTGTACAGTCCAAATTAGAATTGTATGGACATTCTTCAAAGGAGCTCATTTCACATCAGATTTTCAAAACCATTAACCCTACTGAATGCTATTGAATATCAACTGAGACAGTCCCTCAATAACACCTAAAAATGTCAGCTATCAACGAAATTACTCTGTAATACTTTCAGTTCCTTAAAACAAAGTTTTTACTAAGACAGAAATTGTTAATTCCTGAGTTCAGTCAAGAACCAGTGTTCTGACCAAATAGGAAACATAATGAGGGTCAACTGGGAATGGATGGTGTAAAAATTTAAGCAAATGAAGTGAGACTTAAACAATTTATTTTATTTTCCTGAGTGAGCAAACAGGGCAATAGTTTCTTTAAAGCTTTTCAGCAGTCACAGAAATAATATGATTACTAGTTAGCATGATTGGAGTATTAAATGGCTGGAAAATTCTGAGTTCATGTATGGTTTTTAGCAGTTCTTGAGAACTAAACCAGTACAGAACTAAGATTATGAGAGGCTTGAAAATATGGCTTCAGCAAAATTACTGCAATAATGCAGAATGTTCTTATGGATCTCAAAGCATGCTTTATTGCAACTTGCAGTCTTTCTGGCAGACAAAATATAAAATAATTAGGATTGGCATTTTATGATGTTCTGGGGACCTCAAGAGACACTGAGTACTGCTTTTCCTGCACTTTGCTTTTAGGAAGAGGAAAACCTTCCAGAAATTATTATATAGGAAGGAAACTGACTGTTTCAGCTCAAGATATATGAAAAGTCTAAATAAAGCTGCAGTTTCAAATGTATCTGTACCTCTTTTTTATAGTTTGGAGTAGAAAAAGAGGCATAAATTCCACAATTCATCTGCTAGAAAAACTGGAACCTGTGCTCTCTTAGTGCAAAAACAGTATCCACTCAGAAATCCACCAGCAGATTTCAGATCTTCCCACCCTCCAGAAACACATTTGTTCAAATTGTTCAAAATAAACTATTCAGTCTTAAAGGAGAGTGTTTGATTTTTTTTTTGTTGTTGTCTTTATATGGGTGCTGGGATGTTTGTTTTTCTTGCTATCTCATTGGAAACCAGTGTGTGGATAATATTCTTACTTCCATTGCACCTAGGAGGTTGGCACTCTCTCCAATGCTTTCTTCTATGTATCTCCTTTCTTCATCTGTGATTGTAGGATGCTTTGCAGGACTCTCATATGAAACCAAAAGCCAAAACATGTACCAGACTATACCAAAGCTCCCTTTGGAATGGAAAGAAAGACTTTAAAAAGAAATGCTCAGTAAAGCCGCAAATAAGGAAGAAAAATCTCTGAAGAATTACAACAAATTTAAATGGCAATTGTTGCTAGCACTTCTTTACTGAGTTATCTCAGTAGGGATAACTCTCCAATAGAGTTTGATCCTGTGAGTAATACTTGTGCAAAATACATGCAGAACTATAACATAGTGAAGTAGTCTTTGCTTCATTTACAGAATGATATCACTGGAAGTGAATATTCACTGATCTTAACATCAACTTGTACAATGCAATGCAACGAAACAGCTTCCATTTCATTTCACCAAACTGGAAATGAAGGCCCATTCTGCTTTAAGATGCTGCTGTTTGATTACTGCACTAAATTTTTTTACCTGCAAAATAGAAGACTCTGGCATTTTTTTCAACATAGCAATGCACTTTCTAAGTAGTTTATTGAATTTCTATAATGCTTTCGCCTAATTCAAATAAATGCATAATGAATTCCCTTGTGACATTCTTTTCTATCAGTGTAGGTTAACACAACTAATGCAAATAAAGTTATGTAGGTCTTCAGATAAAAATCAGGACAACTTATTCAGGGCAGGTACTCTAAATTTGCAGTTTGAGAGATGTTAATGTGAGCAGAGATACTATAGATCTGCCCAGAAGTTTGCACTACTTGTGCTAAAAGTGATGAAGGTTTCAACATAAGCTAGCTTTTCTTATTTAATCGTGTTCCTTTCCTATGTACTCTTTAAATTCTGTTCTTTCATTGTTCTGTTCTCTAGACTGTATTTTTAGCTTAGAAGTCCCACTTCTCTGGGGTTTTTGTCCTCTTAACGGTAGCTCTTACATTTTTAGAAAGGGTAGAGTAAGGTCATACAATGCTGGAGTGAAATGAGCAGAAATGCATACCATACACATAGAACACCGAAGACCACCCAGTATATTGCACTAGAATCCCAGCTAAAGGCATTGCAATGACAGCTCCTGCATAGGAACCTACAAAACAAGACATGTGGATGAAAGGGGAGAAAAAATCAGTTTCAAAACACTTGTACATTACAAATGAAAGGAAGACAAAAATACAAAGTTACTTACCACAAAAGG
The DNA here is from genome assembly GCA_013400955.1 of Drymodes brunneopygia. NCBI lineage: Eukaryota > Metazoa > Chordata > Aves > Passeriformes > Petroicidae > Drymodes > Drymodes brunneopygia. Next base: position 9,870 of record VZTZ01016833.1, read on the forward strand.
AAGTGGTTGCTAACCTACTTCTTTCTAATGGGGGGGCCCACTTGCTCCAAATACCGTGGCAGGCAGGGTAGGTGACCCCCTGGGGAATGGGTGTGCCACAAGTTAGCTAATGCTGATCAGTCACTCAGTTAATTGTCTTTGCATGAGTTTTTATTTGTAATTGCTATAAACAAGAAGTTGAGAATGTTTTGCACTTTAATAGCAAAATCTGAGCAGAGCCACAGAAAAACTTCAATATCTATTCAAGTTGGAATAGGTTTTGTACAACACTCCAAACCATTAAAGAGACCATTTGAAACAAATATAAAACATGTTTCCTTCTGCTCCCCCTCCCCCTTCCAGGAAAGAATTGCAAATAATTAAAGAGAAAGAGTATTAGTGCACACGAACCAGAGTCAAAGGAAGGATGACAACACAGACCCTCTGAAGTCTTTCCAATGCAAGATCGATTTATCCAATCCTTATTTTTTTTATCTAACATTTAAAGTATAATTTAGGAAACACAGATTAAAGTTTCACTGCTCTAAAACTAGAAAATAAGCTCTAAAACAGCTTAGAAATATAATTTTAAGAGAAGTTTTTCACTCTCTTTGTCTTTAATGAACCTTCCTGAGCACATAAAGTAAATAATTGAATTATATTATTTGCCTTGATTTTAAACCAGCTACCTTTTAGGTCTGTCTTCAAAACCAGCCTTTAACGTAGCAACAGAAAAACTAAACCTGCAGTGTTGAAATTTTAGAAGATGTTATATGAAATGTACAATAATTGTCCATTAAATTCCTGATTAAGAATTTTGGTATATGCATATACACCATATATATATATAATATAGGTTATATAGATTCATTTTTCTCCTAATCTGATATTTTGTTTCCACTGCAAAAAGTAGAAAATATAATAACTTTTGCAATTACTGAGGGTTTCACAAATATTGAGATGATGAGCCTCAATATGCAGAAAATTGTAAAATACCTTCTTCTGTTTTGAAAGAAGATCCTGTAACCAGTTTCCTGCCCATTTCAGTATTTTATCAATTTTTAAAAAATATATAAAGACATAATCATAAGACTGTCATTATTTATCATAAATATTTTTCAAAAAGTCTTGTTTGGAATGTTTTGCATTCCTAATTCCTTTGAACAGTATCAGAGAAATGTCTGAGTCTATAACAGCTACTTTATTGTGCAATTAATTACTCACTTGCTTCTCTTCCTCTCATTTTTGCAGTCAAACACAACTCTGTGCATGCAGATCACTTGCCAGGAATGGATCCAGATTCATACACATATACTTTAAGAAATTGGTTGACAGTCACCTAAATTTCAGGCACTTTCTGCACCCTTTTTTGGAATCTTTTAACACAATTAAGTAGACTAGTTAAAAGCAGTTCATGCAACAGAAGTTTTGTGGCCCTGAGGAGGAAAGAACCAGCCATCACAGAGGGAAGGGAAGGGAAGGGATGGGAATCGACTTTTATATTATGGTAAANCCATATATATATATATATATATATAATATAGGTTATATAGATTCATTTTTCCCCTAATCTGATATTTTGTTTCCTCTCCAAAATTTTTTTCCTCTTTTAAATTATGGTAAATCTCTTTTTCATTCCAACAAAAACATGGCATTGTCAGGACTTAAAATATAACCTTAGGTTTTTATTATATATTTATTCTGTGATGCTGACCAGCAAGTAACTGTTGAGAATTACACCAGTATAAGCCTTATGCAGTGTAGGAGTTTAGTGAAACTTCAGTGCTAAATGCATATCACACTGGCTTCTCAGCTAGAGAATAATTTGCTGTGGAATTTTATAGCTGAAAGAAAGTCAAACAGCCATAATTCATACATTGAAATCCTTTATATGCAAAACCAGTAATAAATTTAAAATCATTTCTATTTTCCTTCAAAAGCTACAATTGCTAGTTAAAGGCTAGCAAACACCTATCACATTTACTAGTTATTTTATGATTTTTCCATACCTCTACAAGGCCCTGCAAGATCCTAACGAAGATGACGCATCCATAGTGCACCCTGGCTGCAGATGGTATTAGCATGTTGAGGGAGGATGTCAGCAGTATAGCAGCACCAAATACTCTGCAAAGGTGGAAAAAAAGGGAAAGTAAGCAACTTCAGCTTTGTTCCAATTGACTTATTCTACATATGCTCATATATCAGTATAGATGTTCCCTACGTGTGTTCTTTATATGGGAAATATACTAACTGGACTGGATAAGTAAGTGTCTACTTCCATCTAGTGTAATAATCTGTCTGTTAAGACCCAGACCAAACATGGATGTATTTATCTATTTAGCATAATTTCCCAAGGAAATCTATCTTATGCAGTCACAGGTGTAGGCATTACTTTCCCTGTAAACACCCACTTTAATTTTCACACTAATTTCAACCAAATCTAATTGAATTCTCTACCCTCTGGAAACAAAATTAGAAATTGTCTGCAAATGATTTACTAAAACAAGTGGTCAGTGAAACAGTTTCTCATGTGCTTTAATTGTAAGAAAATGACACCATGCATTCACTCCTTGCAAAGCAGAAGAGAATCCACTTTCATACAAGCCAAAAGCAGCAGGAAGAATTTCAAACAGAGCTGGGATTTTCTTAGACATAAGAGTTAATCAATCTGGAATCACATATCCATAGAAAACAGATCATTCTTACTGCTGTTTTTTCAGAGGTTACTCACTGAAAATTGCTCATTTTGATTCCACAGCATCCTAACTTCAAATAAAGCATGTTACAAAGTCTAAATAAATGCATGAAGTGGTGATTCATTTTCAAAATCCCACTGATTTTACTGAATTTTTATTTGATTCAATTAATATCCACCCCTCGTAGGAGGAAACCTTTTCTCTAGCATTATTGTGTCTTTTTTTGCATAAAGTTATGTAATGCAAATATAAATCTGATGACATATGACAACATGGTATCTGATGTGGAACTGATTTGACAGAAACCTTTGACCTAGGCTTGTGTTCTTCAGAAACTGGTACAGTGCCATAAGACAGTGAGAAACAAACCTTGGGCTAACGATGCGGGATGCCTGGGCTAAAGAAGCAGGATGAAAATTCTCCTCAAAGACACAATATTCTACATTCTGCATTTAGACTCACAGTCTGAAACAAATCTTCAAATAGCAAACTGAGTACATGCCACTTTTATTTGACACATATTAAAGGACATGATAAGGAAGCTTTGCTAAAGAGCTCTTGATCTTGTCTCCTCATCGTGTTCCCCATGATCTCCATCTCAAGTTAAACAACATTTAGCTGTCTCTACAGCACGTTTCTGTCTTTGCTTGTCAGCATGTTCAATACATTTGCTGGGACTGACTGGGCATGTGATTGTGTTGCACTGTGAGGACTATTTTGACCTAAATTTTCTTCTACTCTTGATTTATGTGCAAATTTCTACTCCAAAACTACATGCAGTTCATTTCCTTAAACTTTATGTTCACATAAATGGTATCTTGTCCTATTGAAATTATGTGAAGACAGAATATTTAAAAATGCTATCTCTTTATAAGGATGAGATTTACAAAATTGTTGCAGTAGGTAACTGTTTCTTCAAGAAAATTTACTCTAGTTTTTCAATCCTGTATCTGAAATCAGCTTCTATTTGCACACAACTGAAAGCTGTGTTTCCCAAAATTGCCTCTGTTCTCATGTTCACTAAAGAGGAGCTGTTTCCTTGAGTCTGCTCCTTCTAGAAGACAAAGGAAAATGTAACTGATGGAATGATCAGAGACATGCTTCTTCCAGACTAAAATCTTGCCTGTATTGAGACACATATTGAGACACTGGTGAATATTTAGTTACATCTGGGTGCAGATGATGAAATAATTCCACAGCATCACTTGTGAGCCAATTGTTTCTCTGAACTATGGTTTATAAGAACAATTTCCTCTCTCCCCCAAAAAATCTAAGGATTTAAAAGTAGAAAAAGTTAGAGCAAAATTATGATTCTTGCAAGAAATAGCTTTTTCGTTCTCTTTGTGAATACCTATTAAAAGCAATGTCATGCATGGCTATTTTAGTGGGTCCATTTCCCCTGTAATTATTAATCAAGAGCAAATAAATATTCCTGTATTTGCTTTGCATCTCTCAGCACACAATCATAAATATCGTAAGTATTTCTCTTCTGTGCTCTTTAATCTTCTTACACTTATTTCTATAAATGCTAAATTCTACCTAACAATATTGTGATATAGAGCTGTTTTCTGTATAAACTTCCTGTTTTATTGCTTTAAATATCTCACTTAACACTATTTATTACGTTTAGATCAAGTAAGAATGATGTTAAGCTACAATCAATCAAAATATATTTGAATGCAACTCACATTTGAATATGTTTGATTAGGAAATGGAACACTGATTGTTCCTAGGGCATTTCTAAACTGTTTTGCTGACTCACACATCAAACCCTCAAATTACGTAATCCTTTTTCTTCTGCCTACATTTTTTCTGTTTATTCAGCTAGTGATTTATGATCCTTTATGTTTAATTTCTGCATCTTCCTCCATTTTCCTACAATGTTAACTCAAACAAAGGGTTAGAAAGCTTAGATTTCTTATGTTTTCATGGCAAACTGAATGTGTGTGTGGTTCCACTGTCATATGCACTGATGGTTAATGTTCATTCTCAGAAAGATACAGTTCCCTGCAGAACAGCTCCCAGCTCGTTTAGGAGTGTTTGTTCCTCTCCAAACTCCACTGTATTTTTATACAAGCACCTGTTTGCCCTCTTGATATTCTGATGTCTCATTGAATGGAGAGGTGTGGCCCTTATTGGACACAGGTTTAAAGCTGCTGTGCCCTCTTGTACCTTTCTTCAGTTGTGTTTGCACACCTGGGCTCTGCACTGAGCCCAGCTTTGCTGCAGGGTACCTCCTGGGCTGAGCTCAGCCTAGGAAATCCATGTGGCTGCACTTTCCTTTGGAGGTATCCTTGAAAATCCATTTCATTCTGGGCATGCTCCAAACCCCACAAAACATGTTTTAATGCCATGGCACAAATTAGGAGCTTTTGCAGACTGAAGGTAAACTCTGGGGAAACTGCAGTATATCGCAGGGGTAAAGCAGGCAAGGCCAATGACACTGCCATAATTCTTGGCCCTTGCATTAGGATGGAATTAAAATGCCATAACATGTCTTCAGCAGCCCCTAGTCTTGCAAAAAAATTCCTTTCTGACTCAAAGTCACCAACTGTGCAACTGCATCTAGAAGAAAATAACCATATACAAAAGAAGACAACAAATACAGTAGTAGTATGCCAAGGAGATGGGAAAACCCCCAATAAATTCTGGTCCTCATAAGTGACCAAAAGCAGTCCTGAAACCAAAAATTATGCTCTACTTATCTAATTCTATTTCTAGACTGAGTAAACTCGGTCCCAAAAATCAGAATCTAACATTGATCTTCAGTGTTTTGCTGACACTGGTCTCAAAGGTCATGAACTGTGACTTAATCCTCCTGTAATATAAGCAGTAATAATAGCAAAATCATATTTGAATGTGAGACATTTGGGATGGGAGAAGAGAAAGAAAATTTCTCTGACAGCTCAGGAGAAGTGCTTAGAATGGAATGAGGCTGCAGGGGGAATTAATCTATTTTGGTTTCAAGTCAATCGGCTCATTTTTCTCTGGGGACAAACTACAGAGAAATAAATACATTTATATTCATCTCTGCATCTGTGCAGCAGCACTACTGTCATCTACCTTCGTCTGGCAATTCACATTACATGAGCATTCTGCAGTGTGTTACAGATATTGTTACTCAGCTGGAAGCAGTGTCAGCTCAAAAAGTGAGCTGAGCACAGTGCACTCCAAACCTTGAGTGCCAGATGGGTGACGTATCAAGTTACATATAGGATATCTGAAAGTAAGGGGTCCTGGTTAAAGGCATCCTTTTACCCCAGGTGACTGGGAATGAAAATTGCTGCAAAGAACTCATAAAGCTAGAGACCCTTTTAGATGTGTATGTGGAAGAACCAATTCCTCAGCTGAGTCCCCTGTATTTTTATTTTGGTCAAATTTTTAATATATTTGACAATTCCACAATTATTGATGTCTCTGTTCTCTGAATAAGTAAAGTCACCTTGAGAAAATGAAACTTATGTATACCAACTGTGTCTTTTCTAAAGCATATGAAGCACCTTAGCTAAATTTGTCATTTTAAAAAAATCAAAAAGTAACTCTGTATGTTTAAAAAATACCTTAAATATATATTTAAACAAGAAAATGTTGTAGATGTATGATGTGTAAATATATATCAGTGAATTATTAATGTAATTTCATTAAAATTCAAAACAATTAAAGAGCAGTAAGTCTTGGTCACTTACAACTGCAAAACACCACTGCATGTATTTTAACAGATTTGCATTGAAAAATATAAAAGCATAGAAAGTACTCAATGGCTTCCATAGAAAATTAATTCAGGATTGTAACTGAATAGTTTTTACCTCCAAAGTGCCACTGACCATCATTTCATGGAAGACCTATCTATTGAATAGGAAAGTTTGATTATTTTGTTAGTTTTCTAGGGAATCATTGGGGGTGTGTGGAAGTGGGGGTGTGTGTGAAAGCATTTTGCACTACCACAACAAATTAAATTCAAAATATTATATATTTGTTTATTCTGACTGTAAACAAGAACCTATGGAAAATGTAACCCATGTTCTTTCCTGAGAAACCACTGCATTTGACAATTTTACATGAATATTGATCATATTCTAGAGAACATTATTTTCATTGGATGAAGTATGTGTATTGACCAAATACTTGATTTGTAAACAGTAATAAAACATTTTCCCTAGTCATAGTTACAAATCTGTTAGGTAAGGGTGGAAAATAAAGAGGATTGAAAACATGAGCTTTCTTGTGAAGTTTTCCCAACCTAGTTTAAAGATTAGATGAAAAAAATCCGCCATTATAAAATAAATGAAATTTATTTGGATTCAAGTTGGTGAGCTGGTTGGCCATATGTGTTGAACAAAGACTTATTTTATGGAACATATATAAAAACTTAAGCTGAGTTTTGAGTCTACTTTGCTGTTCTTTCTTGAACAGTGCTTGTTTGGGAGAGTCCTAGGGCAGCAGCAGCTCTGAAGAGCAGAATACGTATCACATAATGTGACTTTTTAGACTATTCTGTCAGCTCAAGATTTCTAAAAATTATTCTTTTATTTTGACTCTACCTACTGTCTTTCATCTGTGACACACCTTTTCCTGAAAAGGGTTGGCAACACAACACAGACATGCTTATGTTATATTTTTATACAACCCAAAGAATATTTTGTCTGAGAGGAACTGCAAGGCTCAATGCTGTATTAAATACTTCATTTTTTCCAGTATACATAATGTCTAGAAAGAAGCAAGACAGGAGCTAACTGGAATGCCTGTGGGCTTATAGCAGCTTTTCAGAATCCTTTCTTCTGCAAATGTTGCTGGGAATGACAGTTTGTGACCAACTTTTTAACTTAGATTTTTCTTTGAATACATATGAATTTCAAGGGTTAACTGACACTTAATACTTCCCTCCTTACAAAGCATATCTGTATCAGGTGTGATGAGGGCCTTCTAAGACTTTGATACAGAACATGTACATTTTGATGACCTGAATTTGCTGTGGTTTGATCAGCCAGGTTTGAAGATAAAAAAATCCCAAAATATTCATGAGACTTTCAGCAAAACAGATGATACAAGGGACTGGATCAAGCACCGGTGGGAAATGCTATGCAGAGATTAAGTCGATGTGTATCAGCAACCCAAAGTCCTTTAGCTTTCTGCCTTCTTCAAACCCCACTAATACCACTGACTCATACCAAGACCTCAAACAGTTTTCAGGCTGGGCCTTCCATTGCTTGTTCACAGACCTATTTTTTGATATGTCAGTGTGTATTTTATAAAAACTTGGGTGCTGTTGGCTGACAGCATCATTGGAATTGATGTTGAATGTAAAAGAATCCTGGGTCATTAAATTCAAATTGTTCCTCTCACCAGCAAGTGCATTACATCATCCTTTCATAAGTAGATCACGTTCCATCTAAGAACAGGCATCCATTTGCCCTACTTAGTAGTAGTTTTTTCTTTCCAACTTTTTACTTCATATATATCCAGCATATGTCTTCTACCGCTGTTGTTTTATTTTAATGGTTTTAATCTTTTCAGTTTCCACAACTGCAATCTTATCTTGTCTCTTTTGCATCACTAAACAAATCAGATCCTCTATACCTTGTCTGCTTTTTTTCTTCATTCATTTGCTCACTCTACCAATCCTCTCACTTTACTGTCTGAATTCAGTTGGGGAGCCTCTCAACCTGCGGTTTCGTTTTACAACTCATTGTATCTACATATGTCTAGATAAAGCTCTGACTCATTTCTTCTAGCTCATTAGCTTTGGGACAGCTTGCTCTTCAAATATGTAATCTTCTAGATAATGTTTCAAACCAGGACTATTTCATTCAAATCACCTCACCAACATGCATTAGGCTGTGGTTTAGCTGTCTCAGTTGATTTAGAGATATATAACATGTTTATCAAAGGAATCATTTGCAGGTTTAATTTTATAATGTTTTGTGGAGTTGTTTGGGAAGATAACTACTATGTGTTGAACTCAAAAGCTGGACATCTGTACTGCTTTTTTGAGTGTTTTCCTATATATGGGCCACATGTTACAGCTGATTGTATCAGGACTGCTCAGAGCAAAGGCAGATTCCTTGAGAGCAAAGTGACAGTGACATTAGTGTTTTTATGCAACCAACCTAGATAACATTTTTTTGCATCAAACCCAGTGTACAAATTGTTTTGGGGTGAAGTAATAAAGCAGGTAGAGTTAATTAAGGATACCTGTTGCATATGCAATTAACAGTCAGAAGCATCTACAGGTTTTGTTTCAGAGACTGTTTTATTTGTTAGATACCACTGCTAATGCAGTAAGGATTCATGGAGGCTCAGTACTAGGAGAGAACTGGGAGCAAAGTTATTTGACAGCATTGACATATCTGGATGATATAATCCTAATAAATAAGAAGTATCTTTGTTAGCTTGTTCCAAAACGAGTGTCATGACATGGGGGTTCAAACTGGGTGATCTTTAAGGTCTCTTCCAACCCAAACCATTCTAGGCTTCTCTGAAAGCATCTGGTGTAATTTTATGTAAACTGTGCAGTGAATTTTATACAGGTAATTATTTCAAAGGATTTTCATCAGTGGAGGATGGAATGCAAAAATAAGCCCAAATTTCAAAAATAACCCTACTCTTGTAGTCACACCTCAATAAGGAGGGCTAAATTCTGAAAATTTTGTATTTAGTCCTGAAAGAATTAGTCAAGAATAAACTTGGTTCTCTCCATTTTGTGTTGCGAGGATTACTTCCCTTCTGTATTCAATTAGTTCCAAAATTCCACATTTGTCAACATAGAGTTGCAATGCAGCTGCTTCCCAGTACCAGAGAAAATAACATTTTAGCCTATAACACTCTTGCCTGAGGTGCCTTGAAAGCTAAAAGTTAATCACCATTAATGATGGTTTACCTGCCTCCAATGTATGTAAATATAACAGTGCTCTTACTGACTCTGAAAAGATTATTTTTGCGTGGTAATACAATGTGACTTTTTCTCATTTTTTTCAGCTGTTCCCCATGCATTTTCAGCTGTTCTTCATATTCACCTCCTTGACTGCAAGCTGTGAGTAGCCACTCATTTGGAAGATTTATATTACCTGTATTGATTTTTTAAAAATTATATACCTATCATGTCACTTGTTCATTTCCTTTGTAACCTAAATACTCCAATAATATTTGTCTTAGTCTAGTTGCATCTTTCAGTCTATAATCACACTGATAATCCTTCTTGGGATAATTTTACTTATGTTTATGTATTTCAAATTAACTAAGTAGAACTGAACCCATTATGGGGAGACACTGTTTAGCTATTCTCTGGCATATATAGTCATTCTGACTTTTGTCTAGTACAGTCTAGTTTCCTGATGACACTGTTGACCCCTCTACTGTAAACATATCCCCATGAAATGCTCACCCTGACAATTTATGTTTTCCTAAATGATAGACAGAATGTAGCTGAATTGGGCCCTTAATTTGCATAAAATGGAACAGGGCTAACAAAGATGGGATTATGCCATGAATATTGGAGTGGTAGATGAACTCAGCTGCCCAAGAAACCAGAGAGAATAATCTACCTTTGCCATTAGGGATGAACACTTAATTCCAAGTACCAGTCCTAGGCTGAACATGTTTCATAGGCGAATGTGTTAAAACTGAACCTCTTTAAAAATGGTCTGTGGCCAGAAACCATAGTAAAATAGCTTTGTTTGGCTTTCTTAAATCGAGATAAAACAGGTTATTTTCAT
>VZTZ01016833.1:25556-68736 GCA_013400955.1 Drymodes brunneopygia
TTGTGTAATTCTGGCACTTGGGAGCTCTCACCCGCAGTAGCTTCACCTCGACTGAGTTCCAGTCCCGGCGCCGGCCTCTGCCGCAGACGCCACGGCAAACGCTCGGACTGCCCGCCAGATCAGCAAAACAAACCCAGTAACAGCGACAGAAACAGCACCGCCCGTGCCTCCCTGGGACACGAGAGGGGCGGGGGGCCGCTCGGCCGAGGCACGGACCGCGGGGCCGGGCAGGGCCGGGGCGGGCAGGCCTGGGAACAGCGGCACCCCCGGCCCACAGGCACAGCCCTGCGCGGGCGGGGCCGGGCCGCACAGCCTGCGCTGACCTCCTGCCGCTGCGGGCAGCGAGCCGAAAGGGGTTTGTCTGTGGATCTGGGTGTTTAAGACTCATCTGCGTTTGTCACATATTTCTCACCACACTTTAACTCGCTTTAAAACGGCTCTTATCATTTAACGCCTTTCGTCGAAGCAAATTCATCCTGGTGTTTTCAAACATTTCTGTAAAACCTCCCCGCCTCCTTTACGCCGAGGTGCACCTGCCAACAGTCCCTCCTTCTCTCATCCCCTACGTTTATTTTACGAGATATTTGCGTTTTTTAAGGCTGTGTGGAAAAGACAGGGCGGGGGCCGAATTATCCGCACAATAATACCGCAGACTGGGGCTAGGAACTGAAATGAAAAAGTAGAAGTAATCGCTAGAAATTGTTTCCGCTTCAAGAACGGGATTTCCGTCCTTCGAAGGGCAGCGGCGAGGCCGGGCAGGAGGAGGGAGCCGCCCGCCCCGGGACCGCGGAGCATCGGGGCTCAGGTGGTGGGAAATGCCACGGAACCATCCAGAGCCCGTCCCACCTGTGCTGATGTGTTTGACTGAGAGTTGTACTGGGAGGATGTGGGATTTACGAGGGAAAGGTTCCCACCTCTTTAATAATTTTTCCTCCTCGATGTATGGTGCTGTTATTGACCATATCCACGATGGCCACTCCCAAGTTACATCGGATCCCGAAGGAAATGCAGAATCCCAGTCCACTCATGATGGCAATGATGTACCTCCGGGGCAGCCCGAAGCAGGTACAGTCGCACAACGGGGCTTTCTTTTCGGGCACTTCCATGGGCTTTCCATCTTCAGTCAGCTCGATGGTGTCCCCGGGCTTCTGCCTCTTCTCTAGGACTCTGCCCGACACAAGAAGGGAAAGTCAAGCCCTGACCGCCTGAAGGCACAACAATTTCGGGGAGCTGAAGGCTTAAATTCACCGTTACCCTCGTTCCTTTGGCTTGGAGGTCGAATTGGGGATTTATTCCTCGCTTCCCATTCACCTTCAACTGTTCTTCAGCAATGACCTGTGGGAGTCACGATTAGTCATCCCCAACTCCCCCCGCCACCCCTCCGCAGCAGCCCAGGGAGGAGCTCTAGCTGAGAATTGCTCATCTATCATTAAAGACTTCTGCTTAAATATGTAGGGCGTTTCAAGAAGACATCATCTGTAAGCACTGCAGAGGCGCCATGTTTGGCAGCCCAAGAGGCGTAGGAACAGAAAAGGGGCTTCTGGAGGTTTTATTACCCCCCTGCTACATTAGAAACACCAAGGGCTGATCTTGGTGTGCACCTCGCTTTAGCTCTGGGAACAAAAGAAATGTTAAGAAAAAAAGACGGGAGGGAGGAGCGAGGAGAAGGAGGAGGAGAGGGCGATACTGCTATTTATTTTAGATTTGCAAAATGGCTGTCACATGCAGTGAAAGAAAACATGACCGTCTTCAGAGAAGCGGCATCTCCGGAGAAGGCTTTCCCAAAGGTCTTAGGGTTCAACTACACCTTGTGAGCGTATGATCACTTGGCAGGTTTAATCTTTCCAGAGCAGCTTTAAGCACTATCTCCTTGCCCTCACTGCCTCGGTTTTACTTGAAAATCATGTCTCCTAGAAAACAATCTGAAGGAATCTGAAGGGAAATGGTTATTTGTAGCTATTTCCAATCAGCTGAAAAATACCACCAAAGGTGATTTAGAACCTTTTTTTTTTTTTATCTTTTAAAATGCTGTGTCGGTGGCAAGAAAAATCAGGTTTATAGTGCAAGTGTCCCATACTGAATGCCTAAATCTTTTTCTGTAATCACTGAGATATTTAAAAACCAGAAAAGCTAACCAATTATGTCCTCTTGAGAAGCAAGTACGTGACCATTTGCCGACAGTCTGGACTCTACAACTGCTGCCCTCACTTCTGCTCTAGAATTGTTTTCTCACTCAGAGGAGCATCTCTTTCAGGTTAACTCGTCCGGCTGATAGGGCAGTAACAATTAGCAGAATAAGCCTTAAAAGGTTATCCATGTTTGGAAGAAAATACAGGGATTTTCTCCAAAAGCTACTCAGCTGAAATTCTCCTGATTTATCTTTTCTGGTCATATTATTTCCATGCTTAAAGATCGCGGCATTAAGAAATGTCCTAAAGTTGTGAATAAAATAAACCGCCGTGGGTTTATGTTCAAAATTCGTTTGTGTGGATAAAGGGTAGTGTAGGAGTGTTTTCTCCCTGAATGGGCATCTTGTCTCTTCGGCAATAGACTGGAAATCAATGTGTACGAGGCAAGAAAATAGTTTAGATTCTAAGAAGAGTAAACAAAGTACTTAATTGCCGTGAGCTGAATAAGATTAGCAAAACGTGAGTTTGTTAGTTGAGGTGTGAATTCAAACGGAGTCTTGCTGGAAAATACAAACATCGTTTCTCCATTATTCACTGTGTGACTACAATCAGTAGAGATAACTGTTTTATTTAAATGTTGTAGAGTCTTTAAGAACGAAAAAAAAAGGTTTATTTCCTTAATTATATTTTAAGCAGTTATTCTAGATTATACTTTATTATTATTATTAATTTTCAACAATTGGAAATTACTTAAATATAACCAAAAACTATAGGAAATTAATTGCACTGTTGATGACTTTAATTTTGCTTTTGGCTTTTCTTAGTGGTACAATTCCTATGAAAATGAAAGTCTTAATTTCGTCTTTATCACTTCAGTGATATGTCCCCTTCTCTTAAAATGGCAGCAGAAGTTGTGACTCATGCTGTGAAACAGCCTGGTGTCTGTGCCCAGCACTGCCGCATAGGTATGGAAAAAAGATTTTTACGTGACCTACCCTGGGCAGACAAATCCGCACTTACCTTATAGCTGCAATTCGGAAAAAAAACCAACAACAAAAAACCCAAACCAAAAACCAAACCAAACTAACAAAAAAACCCAAACCAAGTCTTTCAGGGTAATTTCTATCAGACGGTGCAATCGAAAATTTATTGGAATTTCACAGACTATTCTCAAACATTGTGGAGGTCACTAAAGTCACCAGATTGAATGGAGAACGATGTGTGAACTTCAGTGCATGCACTTCGTAGGTGTACAAGAATCTGGGCTTATTTATCTGTGTGCATAGGGCTCGACGATGATAGAAATGTTCTTTACACACAGAAATATACAGGAGTGATGCTTCTGAATTTAGCAACTGCACTTGTATATCACTTATAGGACAAGCAGATGCTTCTAAAGGCAGATGGATAAATAATTAAACACATTCCTCTATATGTTTCAGCTTCAGGAGAAAAAAAATCGTTCAGATATCAATTATTTATACATCCATGTTTATCTTCATCTGACGACGAATTACACAAAGGACAAGACTAATAAAAACCGGAATATTTTTTATATATATTTGTTAAGGGCAGGGGGCAAGATCCTGTGAGTACATTACAAAATTAAGACGGAACGAAAATACAGGTTGCTGCTCTCTCCTGATTATGATTTCAAGATGGGGTCCTGTTTTTGTGGAAGAAAGGTGGGGTAATCTTTTACTACATCTTTACTGACACCATCTAAGAGTCAGATAGAGAAGTTACGAGGGTGCCATATTGAGCAGCTTCAGCACTAGTTTCCAGGATCTAGATTATATCCAGCAGAATCGCAACAGCTCCCAACCCTGCCACCGCTAACCTTCCCAAAGCATTCGACCTCCTGCAGCAACGGGCGCTTAAGAAAATCTTCCAATTTTTTCTGGGAGGTAGAATCCTATAAGAGATATCTGTCTTACCTGTAGAGTTGACCAAGCGATTTTCCAGCAAAATTCTTCAATCCCTCCTTGCCGGGAGTCAAAATCCTTTGTTTTACCGATTCCATTCTTGCGGAGATGCTCGCTAGATAACGCTCTGCTCTGGATACGGCACTGCTACGAGCAACGATGGTTCATATTGGTTTAATCTCTTAACTTTTCGTCCTCATTCAATGGCTATCGGTGCACCTACGGGTAAAGGGAGAATGAGAGAAAGAGTGCGCGCGTGTGTGTTAGCGAGGTGGATACGGCGTGCGGAGTCGGGGGGGGCGAGGTCGAGGGAGCGTGCCTATGTGAGGCAGCGAGAGGGGCGTCGGAGCGCGCTGCAGGCAGCCCCCGGGCTTCCCGGCAGCACGGAGTTGCCAGGCACGGTCAGAAAGTCTCCTCGGCCTCGCAGGGTTCGGCAGCGGCGGGCGGAGGCAGGGCCATGCCCGGCAGGGAGGGGACGGAGATCTCGGTGCGGGAGCGGTTTCGAGGCAGTGGCGGCTCTGCGTGTCCCCGGCTGCAGCGCTGCGGGGCGGGGTACGCTCGCCGCCCTGGGCAGACGCTGCCCAAGTCCCCGGAGCCGCCGGCCGAGCCCACGGGCGGCGCGGAGCCGCGGCGTGTCCGCTNATCACATTCAGAACGTACGCAGGTGTAGGTTCACATGATTAGCAGAAACAATGCCCCCTCCCATCCCCAAGATTTGCGGTTCCCAAGGCCTACGTGATTACCCGCTCCCAAGGCCTACTACGCTACGGTGATTTTAGAAACATTTTAACCCCATGCTATCATCCGTGCCGCCAGCCCCGTGCCCGGGCAAAGCGGGCGCAATAATGCTGCTGTAACGCTAGAAACAGATAGCGCCCGTTTCAAAGGTGTATTTACCTCTGTATCCACGTTTACCCACACGGCTTATTTTAGATCATGTTAGGAATCCATTAGTGACTACTTTCTCTAAAACATTTAATATTTTCCATCTTTTTTTTTTGTCCTCTGTTTTCATGCCTCTGAGTAGGCTGTTGTAACACTCAACCTTGATTTGTGGTATTTACAGCACTGGAATGAACTGAGCATATTCTGAACGAAATTATTTTTTCTTCCAGAATCTAATAATAATAAACTTTTATCTCTTTGAAGAAAATTGAAGATGCTAAAATCGGTATTTCTAAGTCATAACCATTATTATTTCTCTTAGGTTTCATTTTAATCTTAAAGTTTCTGTAATGTGCTACTTTAAAAAAAATTATAACTTTGTGTTTTAAACGTGTCCTTCTAATATTACTAAACTACGTCATTTGTCCCGTTGGTAAGTAAGTGCAAACTGTATTTTCAAAGAAGATTCCCTGATGAAAACATATGCCATAGTTGCAATATCCTCAAAGCAACCGCTCTTTGGATTTATAGAAATATTTCTTTCAGATGTTGCCCTCTGCTGGAGGGTTAATGAAGTTTTACAGCGCCAAAGCACATTTATACAAGACCAAATATTTTAATACTGAAATTCCCATAATGACTGATCCATGCAGAGTTCCAATATTTCCTTTCAAAATTGTAAAAGAGCTACAAAGCACTAGAGTAGAAAACGAATTATAAATAAACCATATGTAATTGAAATGTTGGTAATTAGCATCATAACACGGTCTTGATTTCTACATCATGGTAGCTACTGGATGTGGTTTGCAGCATTGTCACTGCCATAACAGACCTGAAAGAATTTTTTCCAGAAGAGGAAAAGCTGCACAGTTACATAAGCACGTCTTCCCAGTGTATCATGGCTCCACTGTGCCATTGCAGATGCTCAAAGGAAACCCATATTAATAGATTTTTCTGGGAGGCAGCAGGAACAGAATATTGTTTTGCAGGGATGCATTAAATGGGATTGGATTCTGTAATTCAAGCCTTTCTGAAAGGTACTGAGCCCTTTTCTGAGCTGGAATTTGAAGCTCTAAAGCCTGTAGGGCAAGGGTGCTCTGCTTATTTATGCTGGGCAAGGAGCTCTGGCCCTTTTTTTAGAAAGCTCAGTGCTGGCATGGCTTTGATGCTATGGCTACTAAGTAGCAGCAATAATTATTAGCAAAATAATAGCATTTAATACATAAATGATGATTGATTTGGGAAAGATAAATAATTTATCATATCACACCAAAATGGAGAAGAAAAGTCCAGATGGCACATTCTTGGTTGTTTCTCTTAGTAGAGGAGAATTAGATAGCCCTTAAATGCATAAAATATGCAAAATAGCAAGCAACCCTGGTACAGTAAAGATGCTATAGTGACTAGGCTCTGCTGCTGTAGCTATCTGAAACAGAAATTTTATGTCTATCAGATGATACATCCAGATATTACTGAGTCACGTCCTGATCAAGCTCAGCTGGTTTGGCTTCACATGAGATCAGTAGAGAGGTAATCTCATTAGTACTACACAATTTGTATAGTCTTGTCAGCTTTTTAAACATAATATATTAAGTATTGGTAGAATAAGCCATTTCTAGAAGAAACAGCACATAACATTAATCAAAATTGTTATTGGTAATTACTTTTATCATAAACACCTGTCACAGGCAGACCACTCACAAAAATGCACTCAAACTTCAGTGAAATCACAACGAGCTCTTTCCACTGGTGTCAGTGGTAAAGGGAAATAGGATGTTGTGCAGAACATTCTAGTCCAGATGACCACTGCTAAATGTTCACATATTGACCAGGAGGAGAGATTCAGCCAGAGTTGCTGAGTGAAAAATGCGGCTCTGAAATGGCTCTAACAATATCTGTGGGATGATGTGGTGGAATCCAAGATGCTGCAGATGTCTGTGTTTTTCACATAGAACAGAAAACTAATTGTTTCATCCTGAAATCTTGCAATTAAATACTATTTTCTTCACCTCATTGAATTTTCTTTAACTTTTGCTCATGTGAAGGCTAAAGGATTGAATCCTTACCTGCCCTTTTATTTCTATAGTTTGTTTTTCTAATTTCAAACTGAGATATTTCAAGAAGTTAATCTCTTTCAGAGATGAAGAATTACAGATGTGGTTCTTAGCTCATTTTTTCTTATTGCTATGTATCTAATCTCAAAAATTGCTACAGTGATCCTCAGAATAGTGCCTAAATATCATATAACTCTTTTAGAGAAGTTTGAAGTCAATACACCAATACAAATCCCTTCTCTCTAAGTTTTATTTTTTCTGAAGAAAGCTACACAGTAAGCTAAAATTTTCATCATGATACGTACCAGTGATTTAAAACTAGTAATTATTTAAATTCCATTTTTGACCTTATCTTTGCTGTTGATTCACTGCAAAATGAATTTTCTCTTTCCCAAGTGTCATGCAAGCAGATTTTATAAATGAACATGTATTTTATGATCCATTTTGAAAAATAAGCATATATGTGTTACTTTAAATCCATATGATCATACATACAAAACCTAATACATTTTGTTATTCCTGTTTACTGAAAAGTGACAAAAGACTGCTCTCAGTAATACAGTGTCATCTTCAGGAAAAAAATTATGTGCTTAAAATCTTAGTTATGCCATTAAATCCCTATGTGTAATATGGACTTCTGGTACTGAGAATAGCATCAACATGCCTCAAAAATTATGAATTATGATCTAATTATTACTCCTGTTTATAGTAGCTGTCCACTAAATCCAGTGGAATTTGATGTCACCTGAAGAACAAAGCAATTGTTTGCCCTTTTTGGAACTATGGAACTGCAAAATCACACAGCAATGCCAAAATAATCATCATGCTTGCCAGGCCACCAGAAAGAAGGTTTTCTGGAAGAAGCAACAGCTTTGCAAACTCTTTTTTAGTAAACTATTTCTTGAAAAAAAAATTCAGTCATTAAAAAAAAAATTGAAATAAAATATTCTGCCAAACCTTGACTTGATAGGCAGAAAAATGTGACAAAGAGATTGTTTTGAACCAATAATTTTCTCATTCTCCCTGAAAATTTGCAAGGATTACTTCCTGAACAACTTTGGTAGGCTTTTGTCTTATTCTCCAGAATCATGATGATGCACAGCTGGACAAGTCCCTTGAAAAACCCTACAATACATCACTCTGAGGATTTAGATGTAGTGTCCGTGTGTTGACATGTTAAAGACGTGTGTATGCTGAATTTTGCATGCCAAGCTGCAAAGATTCCTGAATCCAAGTTAAAACTGTATGAAGTTGGGTTGGCAACACTTTATAGATGATTTTGCCTTTTGGAGGCCTATCCATCAGTGTCTATATTTTATGAAATGGGCTGTGCCTGTGGCTCCAGACCCAGGTTGTGAGCACAGAGTGGTTACGATGTCCTGTTGAGAAGTGTGTTACACAATGGTGTGGAAAGGACTTGTAATGTGCTGCAATACTCATGGAACTTCCTTCTGCTTCCTCATGATCTGTGATGCTTACATCTTCAGTGGTATGTCAATTTCCTGAACTGAGGGCCAGACTGGTGATTTATATGTCTTAGAACAAACACAGCAGAAGTCGAACTGTTGGACCAGATCTCGCCTCTGTATTTCTACCACAACACAATTATCCTTCTTATTTTGTATCCCAAAGAGAACGTGCTTGGACTGAAATATGCTAAAGAATGCATGTGTCTGGGCAGAACTTACACATTCACATGGTCCCTCTCAACCAGATCATGCATTTTGGAAATAGAAATCTGGAACTTCGGGCCACGATCACAGAGACAAATAGAAAAATCTACCAGGAAGCTGGCAACAGAGGCAATATAAAAGTGGCTGTGGACTTCATCAAGCAAAGTTGAGTAGCTTTTCCGTAAGTTTGATGTATGTGTGGCAGCTTCTAAATTGGGGTACTCTTCCAGATGCCCTTATTCAGTTGCTAGAATGTTATTACATTGCTTTGCCAGTAGTTTAATAGGTACAAGAAATGAAACATGATGGAGTACAGGAGTTGCACACTCATTTTTCAGGGCAGTTTCTAGTTTTAAACCAAACTGGAGGTAATTTGCTCAGGGTTCTCTGCGCTGACATAGATGATGAAATTTTCTAAAGATATGCTACAAACTCCAGGTTGGGTTTTTTTTGTTTGTTTGTTTGTTTTTAATTTAGGAATATCTTGTTTGTAAGCATGTAAATTCTTGGTGTTCATTGGAATAGTGCCTAATTATCATATAAACTAGCTCATGTTGAAGCTGTTCCTTCAGCCCTCTAGTGGTAAATGGACTAGGTAAATGACTAGAATTGCAGTCAATTTTTGTGTTCTATTGGTACTGCAGATTTCACCATGAAAAAAAATCACTAGATGACTTGCAGTTGCTATGTAGGACTACACCATGGCTGGAAATTTTTCTGTTATGTTACAAAAAGATTCATTTATTTCCTCCATCCTCCCTTTCCTGTTAAATCTAGTTCATTTTTAGTATCAGCAGATAGACTGTTAAAAAAAACCCAACACAGTAATAAAATCCACCCAATATGCCTTTTAAATCATGAAAGCAATGATATTACTTTTAATTTTTTATTTTCTGGTATATCCGTGGAGAAATTTAACAGCACTGAATACATTTTTATTAAAAGGAAATGGGGATGCTTATATTCTTCTCACATATTACAGGAACATCTGTTCCTTTGAACTCCAGTACTGTTCCATGAGTTACATGCAAAGGATCCCAAAGGACTGGAAGCCATCTGTCATGTTGCACAGACAGAAATGTACCCACCTCTGGGGCTCAGACACAGCAACAATTCTCTCAGTACCCAAGACAACTATGCAACACTTGGTGAGTGGGATGGAATTACCCATAACAAAATTTAGCCAAGGATTTGTGATTGCAGCACATTATCCTACCTTTTATTGCTATGATGATTAATGATCTTTTTAATATCATTAATCTGTCATTACATTATTATTCCAGGAAGACCATCACTGGATTGTTTAACAGCTTAGAAAAGGCTTTAATGCAAGAGCCAGTTTGTCTTAGTGACAGTCAAGTCTCTTTTCACTGCATGAGAAACCTTGTGAGAAATGTAGAAATTGAAAACTGTATTATGGTGACTTTTTATTGCAAGAATTAGAAAATCAGAAGCAGATTTTAAAAGGCAGCAGTAGTCCTTAATTTTCTGTTGACTTGTCTCTTAGCATTATTTTAAAATGTATTAAGGGAAGTTTGGGGAGGAATTTCCATTGATTCAGATCACAAGTTGCACTGATCTGAACAGGGCTTAAATCTACTATATGCTTTCATTTGCTAGAAGAACACTTAAAGAGATACCAAAAATAACATCAGATACATCATTTGATCAGGAAACTATTCCTGGTAGGGGCAAACAACCCAACAAAACTCATAACAGATATTTGGAAAATAGTTGTGCTTAGTACAACAGCAAACTGGCATCTGAAGTGGTGGAGCAGGTTCTGGACTACCATGTTGGGTCTGAGACTGATATTACAACCTAAATTTGTCACTCAGTTTTAATGTGCCTCAATTTTTTTTTTTGTTATTCTTCTTTAGGATAAATAGTGATTTTTCCATAGGCTAAATTGACACAAAATACATTAAATGCTGTGTAAAAGAATGTATGTAGATTCTTTTACATGTAAAGTTATTTCTCTAAGGAGAAAGACATACATATAACTGTAATTAGAATCCAATCCACAAATATAATCTACTAGTGAACACTTGCATATTTTCATGTGCTAAAACATAACTTTTCTCTGTAGAGGGATATTGAGGCAATGATTACAGCTGTAGCAAAAAGTAAATAAGGAGGAAGAATGTGTTTAGTTGATGCTTGGGGTTAGTGGAGTCTGTAGAAAGTAATTGTCATGCTTTCCCAAGAAAGAAATCTGAGGGAGACTTTCATTCATCCCATATTTTCTTCTTTAGTTTCATTTCTTGACAAGCAGACAACAATCAAACGAATTCAAGACTGAATGTAATTAATTTGTTCTCTTGAATTTTCTTGGAATTAACATAAAAACATAAAAACATAAAAATATGGATCCAAAATAGAAGAATACGAAATCTGTGCAGGTTTCTTATGTCATACATTTGCATCTGCAACAGATAACACTAACCCAAGTTAACATTGCTAGTATGTCTTCAAGTGACTAATATTTTAATAAAAATGCTCCCATCATTGTATTCATAATATAAAATCAAATGTTGCTTGTTCCATGAGCATCAGAAACATAGAATCATTAAGGTTGGAAAAGACCTCTGAGGTAATTGAGTCCAGCTGTTAGTGAATGTATCTGCCTCCCTGAGGCTTCCTGTCCTCAGTAACCCTGCTTTTCTACTGTCCTTTCCTTCCATCAGGCCCTGGTCAGGATCTATGAGAACTCAGGTCCTCCCCTGCATATTCTCCAATGCTTTCCTGTCAGCATACTTAGTATCCGTCATGTCATCAGCATGCCTTTTCCTTCTTCCTCATTGTGCCTCTTTTATTTTCCTTTACAACACTGTTTTTGGTAGATTATTTTTGTGAAAACTGTAGGGAACTCGTAATTCTAGCACATTTATGTTTCTGCCAAAGGGGACCAAAATGGGTTCAAAAGTGATTATGAAAGGAAGTGAACACATACA
The DNA here is from genome assembly GCA_013400955.1 of Drymodes brunneopygia. Lineage (NCBI taxonomy): Eukaryota > Metazoa > Chordata > Aves > Passeriformes > Petroicidae > Drymodes > Drymodes brunneopygia. The sequence continues at coordinate 37,177 of VZTZ01016833.1, forward strand.
CAAAAAAGAAGTGTGTCTCATTTTGTTAGAAAATAGGACTGAACCCATCAGTGTTAGATGCTGTTGGTTGTGTTGATCTCATGTTTCATTAATAGCAGAAGCTATCTTTGATATTGCTGTATCTTTTGAGGGACAATGTGTGTACCTTCTCTAAACCACAAGGTCTTGCCTCTTTTATAAATACTTCAGAAGAGCTAGATAACTTCTTTGGAGAACATGGTCATGGGTTTGAAGTAGAAAAGTCCAAGTGTTCTTGTTCTTACCACAAGATGCAAAGGAAGACCAAAGACTGTAAAAGATTTTAAGGGAATCAAAAGACAGGAATGCTATTCATGTTGATACGAGGAGTACATAAGATGTTCCTTCTCCCCCAGAAATATTAGAGCAGCACATAAATTAAGATGACAGGAAAATATCTGCTTTATTTTAGGGCACTGCTAATGACCTCAGTGGTGGTTGCATTGTGCTTCACAGGGGAGGGGGGAAGATCAGGATGTCACATAGATAGATTACTTCAGGCCAAAGCATTCAACATATCCATTTAAAAATACCTGTGATCTCTAAATGCAACTAAAAATATCAAGTTCTTGATTCAGACTCCTTTTCTAAATGTCAGCATTGAGCTCACATTTCATACACATTTCATTTTATAATCTGGTGTTTAAGTGTAAATAGTTTATATCTATTTTTTCTTATTGTTTGTTATAAATAAAACATCACAGGTCTGGTAGATGAACTAACTGATTCCCCTGGAGGAAGTCTGTTGATTTTTGTGTTACTCAGTTTCTGTGTGACCAGTTCTGATGTCTTAAGCTATTCCAGTGTTTCTTCTATGGGGGAGGTGAATTTTAATTACATATTTAGTGGCCTATTTAGTGGCAAGACTTGGAAGTTCAAACAGTTCAAAAGACTTGTGCTGAACCTTCATCCCTTACCAGGCTCAGGATTTCCTTGTCTATCTCTTAAGCTGCTGTTTTCATCCTGAAAGCCAGGACAAGCATTTCCGTCTTTTGGTTTTCTTTGCAACAGCCCTCATCTGAATGGTTCACATTTGCTGGGCCTTTGCCGTGGACTTTTACAGAATCACCTCTGATTATTACAACTCATTCTGTAGCTGAGGCACTTTCTGATTCCTCTTGGGGCAAAGATTTTCTGGTTGCTTCCCTTTTCTACCCAAAGGGCACTCTTTTATGGGCAGTTCTTAACTAGCTTTTTTCTTTCCAGAGCTGGAGCAGTGATCAGAAGCAGTACCAGTGCTATCCCTGTGTGCTGTGAGAAGTGATCATTATTACCATTAGTGATGTCTCTGTATGCTGTGCTGTATGATCCAGGGATCCCACTCTGTTTGCCAAAGCCAAATACTAAAGTGCAGATAGAAAGCTCTTATAAGACAATGCTATTTATTCTGTTTTAGTGCTACAGAAACTTCTCAATCTATTAGAAAAATAACAGCTGGAAGGAGGAAAGAGACAAATGCCAAAGTCTCTGCTTGGACTGTATTCCCACCTAGTAGAGCAAGAGGCATATCCCTGCATAATATTCAGAAAGGAATTCAGGATTTGCCTATCTGTATGGAACTAATTTAAATGTGCCCATGGCATTCTACCAGCTGAGAAAGATTCCATGAAATTTTCACATTCTCTCTGCTCTCCTTTCAGAAGTAATGCCAGTTTCTTAAAAAAATTGTCTTACCATTTGTTTGTTCTGAAGCCCTGTTGAGGTTTTTCTTAGCCATTAAGCCTGCTTTATCCATGAAAAATGTCCATTTTGCTGCAGCCAAAAAAAGATCATGACTGACATATGAATAAATATGTAAGAAAAGGGAGGCTGCAAGCACAGTTTTGTTGCTGTTTCCAGATGTCCAGAGCTCACACCCCAGGGGCTGCAGTCAGGTAATTGATGTCTGCAACACCTAACTTGTTAAATTTAGTTGTTTGTTTTCTTGTTCTCTCATGTAATATTTTCCTGTATTTCCACACTGTGTGTCTTACTTCGTACATAATTCCAATAAAATCATTGTTATTTCCAGAACAAAGGACCTACATTTTGTTACAGTGATCTGAATGTTTTTTTGTGCACATAATTTTTTTCCTTATCAAGATGACTCTATCTTTTAGGTACTAGTTGGCCCTAGATTTGTTTTGTTTTGATGCGTCTAGTAATTGTTCTGACACTGCCAATTCATCCACAATTCACACCGACCATGATGTTATATATTCCCTTTTTTTGTGTGGATATCTTCTGGCTTCTGAAGTGCTGAACACGTCAGAAGCATTACAAAGGCTAGATTTAGTGCCTTTACAACAACCGGCTTAATACTTTTTTGGCTTTCTGTTAGCAATAATCATATAATAATCGAAGCTCTGAAATAAATACATATCCCCAAACTGAATGGCTGGAAAGCAAGTAGTCCCTAAAAATCCATTCTGTCAGTCATGTCCTCTCCACTTTCCAAATTCTTCTTTACTATGAGGCCTCCCTGGCTTATGGAAACACTTTTCCCTGGAGGAATCCTATCTTTAATAAAAATCTCCACTGAATCCATGTGCTAAATCAGTCTCATGTTACTGAGTCACTCCTGGTGCATTGAGTTGATCTTCTGTTTTCACAGAATTTCCTTGGCAGGTTGCCCATTTCTTTCCATTTATGACAAGAATATTAATCATGCTCTTATCAGGGTGTGCTCCATCATCAGGACACATCATAAATCATTGATAGGTACTTTGGCAGCTGGGTAACATTACATCTAAGTGCTTCACCCAGCACGTGCTTTCCCCATCTACATGAGCGTCTTTCCTTCACTCATGTCTTGTACCTTGTGTAGTGTTCTCCAAAAGAGAACATAAGAGCTTCATAAATTGATTGCTTGTCTTTCAAAAAGCTGCCCTGTACTCTCCAGCACTTCTAGTAGATTTCAAAATGATCCTCATTAATCCCTCTTCACTGAAAGGATGGGTGACCAGTCCTACAGCCTGAGGGAGATGGAAAAATATGAGGGAAAGAGAGAGGAAGATTCTCTCTTAAATCTATATGGGGCATAGAGGTGTTCAGATAATATAACAAACCAGTCCAAGTTTCTCTAATTGAGCCCAATCTCAAGGAATATGACTTTAAATATAACAGGACTTTCTCATGACTGCAGGACTCATACTGGCAGGAAATCTCACAATTATTCATGTTCTGGAATTCCTTTCCTATACCACAGGCAGGTTATCAGCCTGAGAGGAGATCCTCACTAAACTTTTTTGAGGGGTCTGAAGGAAATTTCTGTTTCACATACATATGTGATACTGCTTTTTAAAATGCTCCATGATTCATCTACCCCATTTCCCTACAGTAGGATAACTAGCAGTTTACAGATCCCAACATTTGAAGCAACGTCACTTTGTCAGCACAAGTGGGATGGCAGATGCACAGGTCAGCTGTATCCCCTTCTTTGCCATGCTCTTTCTTATTTTAATCCTTGGTATTTCACAAAAGCTTATAGGGACATAAATAGGAAAACATAATCTTCAAAATTAAAGTAATTCTAAATAGTTGATAATACTGCTAAACATTGGGACCCAATTCTAATACCCTTAATAAATACTTGACCCAAGTGTAACTCCATTTTTTTGTTAGTAGATGCTCTTTTGTTAGACAAATCAGGTTCAGAAGTTCTTTGTGCATTGGGAGAAGACTGAGCAAACTGAGCATGAGCAGTAACTTTTTCTTGATAATGTTCAAACACCTGATACTTCTCAGGATTTTTATTCATGAATTAGTCTGAGTTTAATTCTCCAGGTAATATGAATAGCTTATATGATATGATATTATATGATATGATATTATGTTATATTATGTTATGTTATATTATGTTATATTATGACTATGTTCACAATAAAATCTGTCTGATACTTTGGTCACACAACAACTGGCACATGAAAGTATCTGAAGTGCAACTTGAACATGATAACTGGTAACTCAGTCTTGCAGGACCAGATGAAAGACTGAGAATTGCAAGAAACAGTAAACTTTTTGCCTTTGATGATAACAAAAAATAATGTAAATTTCCATTCTTAATATTTTAAAATATTCCCCAAACATACTTAATAGCTATTTAGAAAATTTTCCATTACTTAAAGCTTTTTCAGTTTAAAATCTGTTGATATAGATGTTTGTTTTTAATGAAAAGAAACTCTCAGGAAAAAATTTGTTAACAACCAGGAAATAAAACTAAGGGAACGATCTCATTTGCAGAAATGGTGGGTCAAAATGTGCTAACTCTTTTCACTGGGATTTTTAATATTGCTTGGGATTCATTAAAGCCATAAAAGAAATAAACAAATCTTGACAGAGAACAATTAAAAAAAATTCTGAAAGCATAATTTTTTGTCAAGGTTTTAGGTTTTCTGCGAGCTTTGTTCATTGCCTACCTTGTTTAATTTGAAAGAATAGAATATTCAGGGTTGGAAGTTGACTATTGCAGTCTTGAAGCCATTTTCCATGATCCCTGTAGTTGCCCAAATTAGGAGTCCAGAATATGAGTGTCAGTATGTTTCCTACATGTATGGTAATATCCTATCCTGAGAAGATTATGTGGCCTTGCTATGGGTTTTTTAACATCATGGAATAGTTTGGGTTGGAAGAAACTGGTCAGGGTCAGGGTTGTCATTGTCCACATGGGGAGGCAAATCATCACCCATCACTGTCTAACAGCCTCAAGGTGTATCAGGGCCAGACAGTGACCTACAGCTGCCATTTGTGACAAAACAGGTGTTACTGGAGTAAGAAATATGGTGATCTTGCAAAAAACATCTCAAAAGACACAGTGCAGCTGGCTCCAATGGCAATCAGAAAGGGAAGGTTTCAGCTAAGACCAGGCTGCAAGGGAAAATCCTGCTCTGAGTTCCAGCATTCCCCTCAAGGAAGAAGTCCAAGTAACACAGAAGTTCAGTCAGCCCCACAGATGAGATAAAGAAAAAGTCCCTGGAAGGAGAGTCCTGCGAGCAGTGTCCAAGATGCCACCCGCATTTCCACCAAAATCTGCCTCTGTTTTTCGTCCAAATGCAGAGCCATAAAGCATGTTGCCACTTTGACAGATCTCTCCTCTCTGCCTTACAGTTAACATGAACATCTTGTGATTGCCTGTACCATTATTGCCCATTCTGACAACAGATTTATGGTGGGACTGTCTTCGTTATTTTAGGTGTTTGACATTTCACTGACAAATTATTGTAGTCTGATCAAAGACCAAATCAGCAGAGAAATTCCTATCTACTGCTTTGGGCTGGCCCTTTCACATCACCTCCAGGCCAAGGCTGCTGTTCCAGCATGCTTTAAAATGTGACAAGGAACATGCTGTCCAAGGACAACGATCTGGTATCACTGTCTTCTTATGCTAAACAGCATCAACCCTTTTTTCAGGTTAGAGGCTTAATTACAAAGTTTCAGAATGACTGTGAATTTTGTGCATTTCTCTGCAAATATGCATCAAATAATTGGCATTTATTGCAGAATGAAGAAGCTTATCAATATAGCCTTAGATAGAAGTTGTATTTGTTGTCACCACAACAGAAACTGAAGTTCCCTTGCTCAGCATTTGCCCCATCCTCACTAGACACTTAAGCTCTGTGGAAAAGCCTTGCTCCTGTGACCATCTTTGTGCCCAGGAATGTCCCTGCGATGACAGACATGTGACAATCAGGGATGAGTGGTGTGTGCACAGGAGAAAGGGTGGGCTACTCTGGGTAGACATTTGAAGCAGAGTTCATCCAGCATTGAAAATGAGGCAAACACTCCAAAGGATTCCTTTGCAGTTAATTTCTTCCATGTGCAAAAGCAAAGAAAATCCTGCTTGTCCCGTCTCAACAAAATCAATCTCTCTGATGCCCCCTTCCAGTTCCTGCATTAACTACTAATACAACTGGCTCCCCTCTCCTAGGCGGGGGAGACCTGCTGACAGACTGGCATTTATGTTTAAAGGCTTCTTCTACACACCTGAATATTAAGTATTTCTCTGCAGGTGTTGACTTCAAGCCTGTCTGGTGCCTCAGCTTTTGCGTCTTCTCCAGTTCATAAGGCCTTACACTTCTGTTTATTCACCTTCCTCCTTCTGAAGATAAAGTAATTAATAAAGATTTCACAGTTCCTTCCTATTTTCAGTTCCCTCCACCTTCAGCACATAATCCCAGCACTCTGAATTGATAGCAAAAGTACGAAGCATCTCTTTTTTTTGCTTTGATTTCCTCTACCCATGTCACCTCCCTCAGTTATAATCACAGCAGCAACCCCAGTAATTAGATCATCATCCTTTTACCAGTCCCACAGAGAGTACTTTCAGTTGATGAAAAAGTTGGATGTTGGTACCTGGAGACTCAATATACTGTGGCATCTTTTAATTAAAACATGAGTCATTGTGACAGGCAGGTTGCAGCCACAGAATCATTAGCTATTTCCACCTAAATGCAAACAAAAACCCAATGAAAAAGCACTTACTGCTTGCCATAAAACACATAGGATCATTCTTCCTTACTCAAAATAGGAGACTTTTCTGCTATTGTCTCCTGTGCTGCTTCTGAGGAAGCTAAAAAGCTGTCATTGACACAGAGGCAAGCAATACTATGTGAAAGGCGAAAGCAGGGAATCCTTCCTGATTGCAATGCACTAGGGGCTTGCTTAAAGCAGCATGAACTCTAGATACCTTAAAATTAACAGATTACTATTATGTGGTGAGCTCTATATAAATTGGCCAACCTATTTAAGCTGTTTGGTTTTTTTACCTGGATCTTTGTTACAGAGATGTTGAAATCTTGGCCATATCTGAAAATAATTGTGCAATTCATATCAGAATAGATGGAGCCAGAATTTTATCTGAAGAGCAATGTATAGATGCTGCCACCAGCAGAGAACAGGCTTACCTGTAGCATTACTGTTTGCTGGCACTAGAAATGGGCTACTGTCAGCAGAAATGTTTATTTGAGATCATCTGACAGCAAAACTGTCTGTTGTAAAGAGGTAACATGTCAGGGAATCCAACCTTCCTATCAGTTTTCCCTGCTAAAACCTTCTGTCTGGAATATTTTTATTCCTTTTTGAAAAACCTGTTAAAAGAGCTATTGAGCATGCAGTGCTGGAACATTCCAGCACTATTTGTATTACATGTCACCAAGCACTAGCTGAGAAAAACAAGTAAAAGCCACCAGCATGGGAGATGCAAGGATCTAGGGCCATCTGAGCCAAAGCTTTTCTACCTTTGCAGCATTTCATTGCTGAGGATGGTATGGGTCAGACAGACCCACAACACTGAGTGTTTCAAACCTACTGTGGTTAAGGAAGGGGCAACATAACAACAAGGCTCATTTATTTAATGATTCCTGATGACAGAAGCAGTTCCTATGGCCTCTGCATCTTTCAGTACCAAAACTGAAATGTTGAATAGCGTTGGATGCTTTGAACACCCAAGGGCCAAGCGAGGTCAGTCAGTAATTTAAATACAAATGTTCCTGACAAGCTAACAGCACTGGTTTGTTGAGGAGTTGAAAAGAATAATTCAGAAGAATCCTACCCTTATCAAATGGCTCAGACTGACTCATTTCTGACTGAGAAAGCATAGTCACTAATTATTGCAGGGGAATGTGCATATGCACTTTCCAAAAATTGATATGGCTGCTGAATTTCACATCCTAATCATCATCTCCCAGCAGATTCCTCAGAACTTGCTTAAAAAAAAAAAAACCTTCCTGAGTTGCATCTGAATGATATAAGTGTTGTGTTAAGACAGTCGATTATTTAAAACCAGAATGAGATTTAATTTAGCTACTCCTTTTTAAGGAGCCCAAGGCAAGAATTGTCGTGACCACCCTCAACAAGACAGACAGAAAAGAAAAAGTAGCTGTGGCTTAATGAGGTTATACAGTAATTCATACAGTCTAGAAATAATTTTGTTATCCTTCATATGGTAATGATCATCCTTTTATCCCCCCTTTACTTCTTTCCATCTGTTTAGGGAAGGAAGGTTTATAAGTCCTTTGTGAGGGCTCCCTTTACCCTCTCTAGATACAATTTCTCTGCCACACCAGATGTTAGGACCCCTGACCCCTCCCCTGTGCCTCCCAGCAGTGTGTCCTAAACATTCAAGGCAGTATTTTCAGAAACGCTGGTTTTCTATTAATTTTGAACATTTTGAGGAATATTAAAGAAGATTTTATTTTTTTCGGAGCCCACACATCTCAAACAAATTGCAGACTTCAGATGCTAGCATATTGTTTCTCCCACATCTTGCTGTTCTTTCCCACTACTCCACTGGTGAATGGGTTGTTTTTCTACTCCTGTAAAGACAACGTACTTTACACCATCTGAGATGAAAGTGTTGGAAAAATGTCTTCTATTTCAGTGCTCCCTTTATTTTTTTTCTTTTGTACATAATAAACACGGACTTATTTTTAGAACAACTCTTTAATCTGCGTAGATGATATAGATGCCTTGCCCATTTTTCTGATTCAGAAAGCAGAACCACTGAATTTTGGTATACCTCTTTATTTATTGCACAAGTTTAATGTAGGAATTAAGACTTGTGGAGAGCCAGGTTTGTACCAGAATTTGTGAATGTCTTCTCACAAGCTACCATGATGCTCTTTTTTATAAAATATAATTTGCTCTGGATGACATTCTAGCCCCAATTAAACTTCAAATTTAAATTACTCATTTACCACAGGCTTCCGTGGAGGCAAGGTTTAACCTCCGAGAGCAAAGCTTGCATGCACCTAAAAACACAACTTAATATATAAATATCCTCTATATCCTGCATATCAACAGCACCTTCCTTCATCTTTTTTTTTCTCCCTCCTCTCTTGCTTTTGCTACAAATTTCTTCTAATCTTTAATGCTTTTTCATTTTCATAATTAAGTACCCTATCTCACCTCAGTAATGAGCACAGTGGTGGTACCATATTATATAATTACACCTTGCTCGTTTTGGTCTTTTTTTCTTCTCTCCTTTTTTAATACAGAGAAGATTATTTTATTCATCTTATACCTTTCTTTAATTTGCTTAAATTGCATGTATCTTAGTTTATAATTTCAAAGTTACAAAGGAAATGACCTACCAAGTCTGGCAGATGACCCTGTTCCCAGAGTCCTGACAATGTGGTACAACAGCAGAGGTGACATGCTGAGACAAAAACATCTACTGAGAGCAAGTCAAAAACTTCAACCCAGATTCCCTGTGATTTAATCCAAAGCCCTGGTCCCAGAAGTGACTTTCAAGAAAGATTAAAATACGTATAGTAAGACTTTACCAGTCCCTTGGGAAAGCTTCAGCCCTGCCATCTTTTCCAGGATACGTACTCAAAGCTATTTAAAGTGCACGTACGTGAACTACTTGTGTGGAAACTGCATGTGTGACTGAGAACTTGAGGAGTCACCTCAGGTCCTGGCATTGCAGGAATAAAAACTGTACCCAGACAACGCCGGGAAAAGCAGCCTGGCTGAAAATGGATCTGTATGAACACAGCATACATGAGTTGCAGAAATCTGTATAAATACTTTTCTCCAGGAGGCTCTCTAGGCATTTGACTTTTAGTATTTCAGCTCTTCTCAGTTCTTGGAATTTTCACACACAAGTTGACAGAACATTAAAAATGAACACATTTTTATTTGCTAGATTTGGAACTTATTAAATGTTAGCAGAATGTTTAAAAAATTTATTCTGACATTAGTGTATCATATATATCAGAAACATACTTAGCAGACAAAAACGCCACTCAGATTACACAACACTACAAATCAAACAAGTGGTATATGTAGAATAGTCAGAAACTCCATCTATTTTCACTCCATTCTGTTGCCTCAAACTGACAGCATTACATAAAAAAGTAAAAGCATAGTAAAAAAAAATTCTAGAAAAAACAGGATGGTGTCTCATAGTAGCACTCTTCTTTTGCAGTCCTTTGCTGAGAACATACCACACTAAATATTCCCAAGGTAAAAAACCTAAATTTTAATTTCAAAAAAAAAAAAGAAGTCCCTGATTGTATTACACCTGAAAGTTCAATTTTGTTTTGTGTAACTAATTCTAATGAGGCAATCTACTGTTGCTTAAATTACAGTAAGTGCAACACAGACCTTTATTCACTTTGGTTAAAGGACACTTTTAGATACTGAATTGCATCAAAATGAAATATTTCAACAGTAAGAATCAGCACATCTCCAGACTGACCAGGCCTTCCTTACTTTTGTCATTTTTCAAGAACACTTCAGGAAACTTATGTGAACCATTATAAACTCAACCATACTGACACCTTTAGTCAAAATACTGCTTAATGGCAAGTAAACTATTATATTAAAAAGGTGTTAAGACTAATTTTTTTATGTAGTATTAGCTTTTAGTATGACAACAGATTCTCTTTTCAACAGTTTCTGTATACAAAGAAGTAATGCTATGAAGCGTAATGACCTATTTTTAAGATACATACATATTTCTTTCTAAATAAGCTGATCTCAGGGGTTTTTCCACTTTCTATTGTCTGATACAACATATACAAAAAATCTATTTGTACTGCATTAAATAGTAAGTGATCTCAAAAAATAAGTTTGTAAGAAGCACAAAATAGGAGTCAAAACATCAATTCAAGGTCTGCATGCAGGGCTTCTGCATGTCAGTGCTGTATCCCCAACAAATGTATTTCCTTACTGTCCTCCATCTTGCTTTTAAATAGCATTGCTCGTTCAGAACACATCTATTTTGCAGATACCTTTTCAAGGGTAGTATATTAGGACACCTTATTAATTGAAGAAACTGATCTTCCATAAGCAGAAATAGTGCATCTAACACTGAATTTCCAAATCTGTTTTCAGCTTCAATCAGGTTGTACATTTTGCACAGAAGTATCTTTCTGTATTATCATCACCTTTCTGTTTGAAGCAACTGTTTGCATTACAAACAGTAACAAACCCATGACATCTAAATTAAGCAGTTTAATTAACAGTATATGTGCAAGATGCACCACAGTGCTTCATTGTGCAAACTGTGATGTTTGATATGTGATTATGACTGATGGCTGATACTCTTCTTTGGCTTACACATTAAGCAGTAGAGCTAATTTATTTACACATGCATTTCTCCAACAGATCCATTACTTCAAATATATCTGAACATTCAAGAACATGATCAGTTCATCATGAACGTGAATTGCCACCATGCTTGATTGATCAAGCAACCTTAGAGAATGAAGGTGAATAACTCACAGTAACGAGAAATGTACATCGGCATCAACTCCTTGACTGGCAGCCAAACTGTGTGATGTGCGCTCGAGGTAGGCACTTCATATTAATCCTTTTGCTAATAACAATGTTGCACAGCTGCCAACAGAAGAAACACGCGGGTCTCAGAGCAGTAGTGGATTCTCCAGGCAGCACCGACCAAAAGGCCCGCCCTTCTTTATTTACCTATTTTTATATGTTTCTAAAGACAATCAAGGATTGGTGAAAAGGGTCAACACCCCTGAAGGTTTACAGGACAAAGACATGGTCAATCATCTTTCTCCACCCCAGGGAAAGGAATGAAAAACAATTTCACAAGTGCAAAACAATCCCGGCCGGCCAAGAAAAACAAGGACCACGCCTACAGAAAAAGCATGGGAAACCACAGTTACAGTGCTACAACTTATGGGGCCCTGCAAAACCAGGGTGACATAACAACACCTCCACTCAGGACATTGATTTAAAACTTTTACAACATTAAGGTCACTCGCCAAATATTCCAAGACACAGGCGAGGTTTGCTAGAAGAACATACCCTAAGCTGTGGTACTAGTAAACAGTACATCATTCAGCTGATGCGGAATACAAATCTCAATTTTTATGCGTATACTTGCGAGGAAGTATAACTTTCAAAGTGCAAATAGAGCAAAATTTCCTAATCTTGTCTACCTTGTGTATTCAGCATGAGAGAACTCAATAATCTGGTGTTACAACAGTCTGCAGTCTAGGCACGAACTGCTCTCGAACAGACCACATGGCACTGGGACAGAAGTGTGCCAAGGCAGGCATGGTTTGCTAACACCAAACAGCTCTATCTGCAGGTTCACAGTATCCTGATGCCTGCAAGCACATTCTGGAAATAGGCACTGCCCTGCAGAGATAATTTTCACCCCTTTTGCCAAATGCAAAGAAGCAAGGCACTAAACATGGAAGCATTGATATGTTTTAAATATAAAGCAAAGTAATAAAAATATCTACCTGCTTCAAACTAGAAAATGAGGGCAGTCTTAAACAGCTGGAATCTACTTTGCACAAATAGTTATTATATATTTATAAACTCAGTAGCTTCGTAGAAAAAGCTACCCAACAAAAAAAAACCCTTCCCAAAGATTCAAAAGGAAAAAAAAACCCATAACAACCCCCAAACCTCAGGCTACTATGTATAAGGACAATAACAGTATAAACATAGATTATTTGGCATGCTTAAAATCTTTTGGATAAAAATCCAAGACCAAACCATTTAGCTAGACAACTGGTGTGGTGGTCCAGCTCTCAGTCCTCTGCCACAGAGTGCAGGCACTCTCCACAGTATGCATCAAGGACATACACACAGCTTTAGCCCTTTGCTAGCAATCATTGGCAATCCAAACAAAGAAATAAATAAATGAGCAGCTTTGGTGAAAACCAATGTCAAACAATCTTCCAATGGCAGTTTTTGAGAATAAGAAATTAAAGAACTGTTGTTCTCTAAATCATATACGTCTTTTCAAAACGCACCGCAATTAGGCGATTCCACAATATCTGCATTTAAAGACTAAACTCTTCGGTAAATTGTATCTTTATGAAAGTAAATTATGGCTTTTTTTTCCCTTCACTAGTATGTATTAACTGAATTTTGTACCTATAATTAATCCAAGTGGAATTAAGCCAATATATCTTTAAAAATCAATTCCTTCTACAAAATGTACAGAAGTTCAAACCAATGTTTCATGAAACATGGTGAATATAAAAAAAATCCCCAAACCTTAAACCTTGTATCAGGTTTGAAACCTTGTATTAGGAGTGTAGTAACAACTCATTCACATAATAAAAATAATAATTCTCAGCATCTTCCATGGCAGTGGTCCTCTGTGGTATCCTTTTCAGTCAGCTGAGATACAGCCTGGAACGTTGCAATTAGCAACAGGGAGAGGGCTTGGTGGTAAATGGCTTTATCATGTCCTTTGAGCCCTTTGAGGTTAACAGTCCCTACACCAGGAGTCCAAATTCCAGGATTACATTTACTATTCAAAGCTATGGGTAAATAAAAATTAGTGCTGAAATCATACAGTTAAATAGATTTTCTAAACCTCGAAAACTCAGTAAAACTTTTAAAAGAAAATTCTAAAATCTTTGGACTGAAAGAGAAGGGTTGAACTCTCCTACAGCTTTCAACATGATGCATACTGAGCAAACCACAGATTAAAAAAGCTAAAACAAGCAAAATCCAAACAGTTGGGTTTTTGGCTACATTGCTCTGGATAGCTCCATTCTTCCTTCCGTGGCGATGAACTCTTTTTCTGTGGCTCCATTATCACCTTGGCACAGTCTCTCCTTCAGTTTTTCAAGTTCATACTCATGTAGGATTTTTTGTGTTAAATACTTTTCACATTTTATTTTGGCTTTCACATCTGCAGGAACATCAGGGATCATCCATGCTACAAAGAATTTGACGATGAATACAACATGCTAAAAAAAAAAAGTAACAACTCATTACCGAATGAAACACCTCTTGTTTTATCTGACACCAAATAGGTCACATTTTGTTCACAATAGAATACATTTCATCTGGCTGCCTTGGAACAATACATATCAAATAAATGTGTATCTAAGATGTGCATGAAGATTAAAACACATCCTCTTATGCAGAAATTTTAATTCCAAACCATTAATGACTTAACAAACCCAAGAGGAAAGTGTCAGGGCCTGAATCTCAACCATCACTTTTTAACTCCTCTGTGTGGTTTGTAATAAAGTTCACACAGCTGTGCTGATAACAGCTATTGAGAGCTGACGAAACACAGCAGGGAAAGTGATGAGAAGAGCACTTTAACTACTTCCTTTTCCCTTCATAACTTGCAAAGCAGTGGCTTAACACTGAAGTGCCAGTTATCCAAACTATTGATTTTTCTGTTTTTAACCAATATACATCACTGCAAAATGCTGTCTGGATTTGTAACACAGTTATCTCACATACACCTCTCTAATGAGAGCAAGAGGAGTGCTAGTCCTGGTGGCTTTCATCTCTTACACTGGCATAAAGACCTTTTTTTATTTTGTTGATTATTTTGAGCAACATTAGCTGTCTCCTCAGCCATTTTCACTGTTCCTCCTCTGAGGTCAGCTCACCGAAGTTAAAAGGCCTAGTAACAGTAATCATTTAGGACATGAGTACTTGGTATTACCTAGGGAATAAATTATTTTATACTCCCAACAATTCTATTTTCTGTAACATTAGTAACTATCTGCAGAATCACAAGGTACCAATGTCAGAAGGAAATTTTGTAGGGAACATACCTCCATAATAATTATAAAGGCCAGTTTTGCAGCAAGAATGTGCCAGAACTGCATAGTGTGTAAGTATTTCCTCTCATGATCTGGAGGATATCGATAGTCTCTGTACCTGTTGGAATGACAGGCATGCAAAGGTGAAATGTCACGGAGTCAGCCTGGGACAGACTACAAGCTTAATGACACTTACAAGCAAGAACAGCTGTCACTTAAGGAACCTTTTCTTGTTTTCAATGGTCTGTTTCCTTTTGCAGAAAAAGGTGCAATTTGTTTCTATCTTTGTGTTTGCTGAAACATCCTCACACAAACAGCAACAGAGGAGAGATGAGGATGTGTGATGTGAAATTTGGTACACAGGTTACTTGTTTTTCAGGCAAAGATCAAATAATACAGGACAGAGTGATGGGATGTATCACAGCGTAATGGACATGTACTGAATAAATGTGACAGACATGAAGAGATTGCAGACTGGACAGATGCAGGGTTTCATGAAAGGACAGACTTGAGTACATGTTCTACATCACCAACCAAATGTAGCTGTTTCCACAAGTGCTGGGGTGGTTGGTTTGAGGTTTTTTTGTTTGCTTTGAGATTTTTTTCTCAAAGTTCTTTTGCAATTATTCCAGAATCTCCAATGCTTCTGCTAGCAAGAAAGGACTACTATTTAAATGAAAGAAAGATAAGTCTGATTCTTGGTCTAACCAAGCAAAATAAGGATTGATTTTAAATATCATATCTCATTTTCAGCTTTGGAATCTAAACATCCCCTTTATTCTGCTTCCTTGTCCACTTATGCAGCCTAAAAATCTGAAAATATAGGCTGAAGTTCACAACTTTAGGGACATAAATTTCCTTCCTCACTCAAAAATCAATATTGTAATTAAGTAAACAAAAAATCCAATGAAGAAAAAGCAAAATGCACATTAGCAATGAGACTCTGAGTGGTGATTTTTTTTGAGGTGATTGCTCTTATTATTGGCTTGATCTCTTACCACCTTGAGCATCACCTAATCAATAGCCTAAATATTATCTCTCACACTTTAGAATTATGAGAATGACATAATTTATTTTCTAATGGACTACTTAGATCTGTGTTGATTTTTTATGCCGTATTCTAAACAAAGTGATAAAATACTATTACACCAACCTGCATATGACAAAGTTTTCTGGATTCTTGTTAGGTTCATTTCTCTCAGGAAAATCTGAGATTTGAAACACTGACAAACTGTTGTTTATGTATCCAGACATAGGTGAGTCTTCATTTTCAGAGTACGCATAATAGTAAACTAAACGAGGGATCATATCTGATGTGAAGGCAACAATAAAAGCCTGAAAAGAAATTGGAAAAAGAAATTAAGGAAGTAGCACACAAAATCTGAGAGCAGATTTATAAAGGGGTTGTAGTTCTGTGACTCTGGCATTCCCCAGAATCTTTTAGGAAAGAGTGAGAAGCATGATTAGGGCACTTCACCTTGGTAGAAGATGCTGACTGCAGCCTCAGCACATTTTGCCTGGAAGTTTGAGATACTTAAGGTACTGATGTATTGAGCTACTTTGGCAGTACCTGCAAAGGAGTTTGTTGCCTACGACACACTAAAAACAGGCATCACTTTTGCCCAGTAGTCTGCTTTACAGTATTCTTCTGATGAAATACTAGCATAACATTTAGTTACCAGTTTATAAAAAATACTTGGAGCCACTGCTCCCACAGGGGCATCCAGAAGCAGCTGAATGAGCAGAATTCCCACAGAACAGGCCTCATAGTGGCAAGGACAAAAATGCATCTGACCCACAGAATTCATCCACCTTTCCTGTCCCCTACAGTTCCCTCTGGGCAATCAGTGTGCTTCATCAGACTAAGCTTCATACTGGCTTATGCCATTCCAAAGGGCTGGAAAACACAGACAACTGAATGAAAGATTATGGCCAATAAAATGTGGATCAGGAGCTGCACACTGTCAACACATGGACAAGTCAAACCACTTAAATGGTCTGATGGTATCTTTGTAGGTTAACATGATACAGTGCTGATGAAGGAGAAAAAGCGTCATCTGGTTTTTAATTCTTCACATTTTGAATACATGGAAGAATCAGTGTTGATGTAGCACAGTTACCATACTTACATTAGTGACAACAGACAGGATGGCCATCCCGTTGAGGATTTCTTGCCACACTCCTATGCTATGTGCTTTTGCAGCCACAGGTCTTCTGTACTGAGTGGTTAATTTCCAGGAGTCCACTCGAATCTCCAGGATATTATTCATCAGAGCAAGAAGGGGAGCCAGGGGAAAGGATGCCACGAAGAGAGTAATGAATCCAAACTGAATGACTGCAAGGAAGAAAAAGAAAGTGTCAAAATCTGCCCTTCCAGAAGTATCCTCAGAGTGACGGGGGCCTACCACTAGCAGACAAATGGCAAACTTCTGCCAGGCTGCACAAGTCATCTTCAGCCCTGGCCTGAGCCAAGTGACAATCAGCCCCAGCTCCAAGACTTCTCCAATCCCTTCAGGCTGCCATTCAGCAGCACCCATAGGAATGGGAATTTGTGTCCTGTAAAATGATGCTGCCAGTAGTGCTGGATACCAATCCTTTCAGGGTGCTGCAGTTCTCATATGAATGGTGTGTAACTGTAGGGGAATTGAAATGTATTCATCCATCAAATTTCTCAATCATTATTAGGCCAGTTTTGTTCTCTTGCAGTTTGTGCAGAACAATCTTGTTCTTCTTTTACTAATCAACTACACACCTCACAACCTTACCTCCACCTACTGTTATTGATTTAATCAAAACATTCGTATCAATTCTATATGAGATAGTTCCACTGGGGAGTCCTGGCATTAGTTTAAGAATTGCAAATAAAATATACAAATGGTCCTTTCAGTTGCTACCAAAATTAAGTATCTCAGTACAGAATGTGATAATCCTCAGTGCATAGCCACTACTACCACTATATTTCAGATAAAGGAAATAGAATGTTTTGTCTGGTTATTTTGTCTGGTTTAGATAAATTCCCATACACCAGTCATTCACTCTTCCATGATTTCAGTGATAAGTTCTTTACCTTAGACAAGCAACAGAACTCCTGCTAGTTTAGCAGCCCTGGGACAATGCTGGAGCTTAGTGGTTCAGTTCTGATTCGGGAAGAGCAAGGACGTGGCTGGCAACAGTAATTGTTGTGAGTGTATTAATTTCACAAGACCACAGCCCTGTATCAAATTAAAGTGATAATAACTCTACACATCTCTAGAACACTTAAAACTATTTCTGCAGAAATAAAACAATACAAAGGTTCATTTTTCAACAAAATGTATCCTTGTAATAGCCAAATACTAACTTCTTTAAAGTGTCCTTTAGATTTAGCTTGGCTTCAGTTTTAGTTTCAGTTTCTCCTGTTTTGTAAACTACTGTTACATACTGGCATGCTCACATTACCTTTGAAAACCCATATTCCCTTGCCCACACTCCCTCTGCTGGTCTAAACAGACTGGACTGAACAGAAGCACTGATCAGTGCAAGACTGAAGATGAAGGGATTCTCCTCTAGCCAGTTCGTAGATCTCATGTCTGCAGTACCCATCCTTACAGCGTATTTGGCACTCTTCCCATAGTTAAAATTTCCACTGACATCAGCTAAGAATATGCTTTGGAACAAAGAAAGAACAGACACTGAGGCAGCTGGTTGCACTGAGAATAATGTTTCCCATTCAAATGAGGAAAACAAAAGGTCTTTGCAGTGTTTCTGTGAAATTTCCAGCAGTTCAAGATGCAAAGACAGCTTTTTTTTAATTGGGCTGACCTATTTAATGATTTCCAGCAGTTAATCGTCCACTGTTATGCAGATGAAAGTGGTGGCATCAACCCACAACAATTAATCGAGAAAATGTTCTTTTGAAAGTGTAAGTACAAGATGTCCTGTCCTCAATTCCAAATGTGTAATTTTAAACTTACCCATTTCTAAATATTCATAGAACAGGCCTAAGGCTCCAAATGTCTGCAGATCATGGTCTTGCTCCCAGCGACTGTATAAATTTTCAGGATTATTTCTGGCTTTCCGGTGACCCCACCAGTTACAAATCCAGCTCTATATGCAGAAAAAAGATAACAATGAGAGAAGCATATCAGATTGACTCACTTGGTTAGAGCATAGTGCTAATAACACCAAGCTTCCGGGTTCAGTTCCTGTATGGGCCATTCACTTAAGAGCTGGACTTGATCCTTATGGGTCCCTTCCAACTCAGAATATCCTGTGAAGGCTCCCCTTATCTGAGCAAGCTCCTTAATACAACATGCTTTTACAAGCATGGCTTTCACAAAAGAGCCTGAAAGCCTCTATGAAATGAGTATGTGTGTCAGAATTTGTGCTTAATTTACAGAATTCGTCTTATCTTCCTCATATGGCAATCAGTCCTCCCAAGAATTTCCTCTGGCTGTAAGATGGGCTCCTCTGTGTCAGAGAGCACTTACGGAACAATAGCCTCTTGGATATTTCCCCAGATCTGTTTACCAGCCATGACTATGGTCAGCTGTGTGGTCATTTCTATCAAACAGCCCGCAGGATCGCACTGGTGGAGACAAACTGAGTGTTAATGGACATGAATAATGGGTATCACCTAGATAAACTGTATTTTACTACTGTATAAATGCAAGAAAAGAGATCTCATGACTTGTAAGGACAATACTTAATTTCCACATGGACTGCCAGCTAAGCTACCCTCTGAGGAAGACTGTTACAGAAGGGTTTTCAGTACTTAAAGTGTGAGACAAAACACACACCAAAACATAACAATCATTTGAAGACAGAGTAATTCAGACATGCTTCAGCAGGACCTGTGTGCAGCACACCCCCCTTAGTTGCATCAAGGTGAATCTTTTGCACTCATTGAGCTCTCAACACCAGACTTTTTTTTAAGACCCATGGTGAGATCCACTGGTATTTCAGGAGAACTGGGACCAAGAAAAGCTTTATGATTTTTCACTTCTGTGACTGACAGATTTTCACTGCTGGTGTTTCCCTGACTAGCAACAGCAGGAAGAGTCATTGGAAGCCTCAGCATCAGCTTCAGGATGGCCAGTCGAGGTCCAGCTCAGTTCAGACCAAACCTGCAGCTGGAAATTTATGACACTGCAGGTTGAAGGGAACAATCCACCTTAATTAAGAAAATCTTACTGTTGCAGTGGTTTGTGTCCCTAAAACCCTTTTCCCTAAAACCCCTACCCCCTTAGGAAGCCTTGGAAGGAGCCCAAGGGCAGGGACCCCTGGGGTGGNTTTAAAACTTCTATAAAATTTAATTTCCCCTTCTGTGCCATGTCAATTAGCAGTTACCTGTTCTCAAATTTTACACTATTTTAGAGATCTAAGATGAATCTCAAACAGTACCTAGCACGATCTCTTGTAGTATGAAAATTTCACTGTTGGCAATACACGATTACTTTTTTCTTTGTGGCAGAGAAGTATGTTACAACATTTTTTCCCCAATGTGCTGTATATGCATATCATTAAAATCAGCAGAAACTGGATGGCTCACATGCCTCTGAAACACAAGGCTCACAATGGGCAGAAGAACAGGGGAGAATACGGGCATCTTGGAGATACTGAACATCACTAAACCTTTGCTTAGGGTTTTGCTGCCTTTTGCTGCTTATTGTCTATCACATTTATATTTTTGAAGGCAGCAGGAAGATCTAAGCATATTATTGTCAAATGTCCTATTAAATGATAACACATAACCAATGCAAGCTGGGAAGTAGCATAAGAAAATAAACTACAAACATTTAAGTCCCTCTGAATTGGTCAGGACCTGGCAGATGTGTTGAACTCACCTGTCTTATCATAAAGCTGTTTTATATAACTGAGTAAACTAATGTTTCCAAGTTTGGTGTAAGTTTGCATGCCAGAAGAACATGAGGTATTTAGTGGGAACCTGACATCGGAGTGTAGGACAGAGGAGGCAGCACTCAAGTGAGGCAGTCTGCTTAGCTTGCAGCTCCCTAAAATACTTTCATTTTCAGTGAGCTGTTAAAATATTGATGTGAGGCACACAATGTACAGAGCACCAGAAGTAGGTTATACCTGCTTGTCTGAACATCAAATCTGGCCTAACCATTTCAAGGAGCTTAAGAGTGAATGAAGTCTGGGCAGACACTCCTCTGACAGCCCAGGCCAGGTGCAGCCGCCTTGGCCACCCGAGGAGGGCAGCAGTTCCACCCACGCCTGTGAACTGTTATGTTCCCTGTGTAACCCATATCCCAGGGAGTCCTGCCACTTGAGAAATTAATCATTTGCAAACTAGCAAAATAACGCCGATGAGCCTTCATGCTTGTAATTCTTGCTCCTCAAAGAAAGACTAAATAATTATGACTTTCTGTTTGTTAGGGGCAATTTTAGTTACTACTTCTTCTGTTTCAGTTTGGTCTGATTTGGCCAAGAGGGATAAGCAATACAGATCTCAGAGACAAGAGATGGCCCATGATAAATCAAAATAAACCAAATGCAACATCCCTTTCAATTTTTGACTCGACTTGCAAGATCTCAGAAAAAAAAATTAACTGTTTTTATGACAACTCCACAAACTGCAAGTACCTAGTATTTTTAGCTCCCCTTCCCAAACTGAATATATTCTGCAATTATTTCTTTCTATAAAACATCTGCAGGGACTTCTATCTCTAAATCATTAAGGACAAATAGAATGAAATAATTAAAAAAAATATGTAAGTAGGGCTCTCAGGAAGGATATTTCCAGCATGCAACCAAAAATCAAACATAAAATACACTATAAAAGTAGTCCCTCTTTCTGAGCCTCCAGCTCTGGAGTGAGGGTACTGCTATCAATGGCTACTGCCACAATAACACTCTTGGGCGCAGTTTGTCAACCTGATCAACCTCTGCATTCCATCTTTGTAACTCCAAATCTGTACAGTCAGAGCTAAGGGAAACAACGCTCAGAAAAAAATGGAAAAGATACTATCCCATCCCATCTTTTCCCTCAGTCTAAGAGTCATGGTGATTTAGTCTTTTTTTCTTGTAAAGATAGCTGTGATTTACTTTTTCAAATATATTTACGGGATTTCTAATTGAAATACTCCTAGTTCAAGACAGTCTGATCTTGCTTTGGTGACACAAAGTGATTTTTAACTATGTTCAGATCTGTGATTGTCTCCGTAGACTAGTTTTAATATAAACAAGAATTATATCAAGAGAAACTAGCTTATGAGAACTACTGAAAAACAGGGAAAATGTTCAGTATGGCCATGGATATACCTGAGTCACTGCTGCAGGCTACTGCAAGCTACACAGCTCCCACTGTGCCTGAGTTGAGAACAACAGCACGGAACACCTTGATGGTGTTCAATGGAATCTTCAGTGATTCCTTACAAGTTTTGCCTTCAAGTAAGTACCCTTGCTTACCCATATCAGTAATCCAGATGGCTATTCTCTCATAGAAGAAATTCAGGATCATGATGATGACAAAATTGAGGCAGGAGGCTGTGACTGAAGTTGCCAGCTGAGGGGTCAGTAAGCCACTGATGGGCTCCAGGGTCTGAGTGTTCTCCATGAGGCTGGCGAAGGCAGCATACACTGCAAGGCGGTACACAATCACTGCTATCATGCTGGCTATGATCAGGGACACCTGAGGAAATGAGGCACATTTCAAATACACCTGCAGCTCAGTATAGCTATGTAGTATAGCTATATGCACACAGCTTTACAAACAAGATGTAAATCACCATGCTTTATATTTTTAAAATTTTATTCTTTGTGGTATTAATTTAGCAGCACTGAAATGCAAAGCACATAAGCAAAATACTTTGCTATGTTATATCCATTAAAACCAACAAAATTATTTTGTTAACATAAGAAAAGCTGACAATCTAATACAGGTATCTGAGAAAGTGCACAAGAGTATAGACAGGAGATGGAAAGGACAAGTTAGATTAAACTGTCCACTCTGAAGATCACTCTGCATTCATTATTGTGAATTCTTGTTTTTGTTTGCCTTTACAACAATTTTTCGGCATATCTGTTAAGATCAAGTAAGTCACAGAGGAAGGTATCCCTGTGCTAAAATGTCCAACCAAATTACTAACTAATGACAGATTTCCAGTGTCTTTTCTTAAAAAAATTTTTATCAGAATTGAAGTGCACTTTAAATGACAGCATGAAATCTTCAGGACAATAATAAAAGCATGTGTTAACATCACGATTAAAAACAATTTGTGTTAATGTGATGATTAGTAATGATCAGCATCTCTGATATATGTTAAAATGATGATTCAAAAAGATGCTCACCCAGAACAACACTGTAGCTCCTGAGATGCAGAATCGCACAGCCTGGCTAGTTAAAGGCAAATAAGGCTCCGTCTCCTGAAACAGTCAAGTACAGCACAGTTCATCTTATTCCCACATCTTACTCCAACAACAAGCAGCACACAGAGCTCTCACCAGCTGTGTGAAAAGTGCTCACATCCAAGGGAAACCATCCAGAATCCTGCCCCTCTCAAATGGCAGACAGGACATAATTTTGAGTGTGCTGGGGATTGGGGGGCAGGTTGGAGTAAAAAGATCCGGATAGAAGTGACCATAAAACTGCTACAAGTAAAGACAGTACCTGGAAAGGATGATTAAACTTCTGAAAAATCAATCAGTAGCTAAAGGAAACAGACCAATTTCCAGAGAATAGCAGGCCACAGCTATTACTGTAATGCTAGGTTAGCTGTCAAACAGCTCTGAGCCCACAACTGGACTCAAGTATTGTAAATTCTTCATGCTGAGATTCCTTAGAATTTGTCATCTGGATGTGCCAGTCAGAGTGCTCTTCTCCAGTCCTTCAATTTTATTTGTTTTTTTAGTTGAAGAAATGGCTGTGAATATAGCTGCCAAGTTCTGCTGCAGCACCAGGCAACTGGGTCTTAGCCATGCTACTATCCCCAGGCAACACACGAACTATTTCCAATGCTCATGTAAAGTTTTTGCAACCAATTCTAGTTCCTAAAATACCAGAGTACATGTTTTACGAAAGAATCTTCTCTTTAAGAACCTATGCCAGTGGAAGATGATTTAGTGAAAAATAATGTGCATTTGATAAATCTGTGGGACAAGGCACTGTAGAATGCTTACAACTCCTCTTGAGCAAAGTGGCACTGAGTACTACAGATGGCTGCAATCCCATATGTAATGTAAGCAGCAGTGTGCAATGACAGAGCCGAAGTTTGAATCAAATGCTTCATGATTTATTTAAATTAGAATTTTACTGTGATCAGCAAACCCAGATTTTAGCTATGATCTAGTTAAACAGTTTAGCACCACGAACAAGTATGTTAATGATTGCCTCAAGATCAGCAATTTTGGTTTCAGTGCACTTAAAACTTTGAATCAAGAACAATGATGAAATAATTTTCTGAGTGAAGCAAAACCAGCTGTGGGACACAAGAAAGTCATTGTCCTGTACCCACATAACCTTACTGGTTACTGCAGAATTAACTAATTTGAAAGGACTGTCCTTTCACGTGTTCAGTACAGCACATGCTCTAATAGAAGGGAATTACACTACTATTACCTGTACAAGTTAGCCTATAATTGGATACTGATAAGGATCATTGATAAACTCTGCTGCAAAAAAGTTTCTGAAAAACCACTGATACAGTAAATTGAAGTGTCATAAAATAAAGGCTTGTATAGTCATTCAATTTTTATGGCAATTGTTAATGTATACTTAGAAACTACAGAGGAGTGCAGTATCACACACTGAGATAAAAGAAGCATATTACAGTCCATTTCTATTTCCTAAATAAAGTTCACAAAACCCTATCTCACCTAAGGGATCTGGATTAATTTAGAGAGAGAACAATCTTCTCCCTCAGGACAGCTATACAAGCACACCTAAGCCTTTGGCTGTGCTCTGGTACAGCTGATTCACCTCACCAGGCTGCAGGTTTTGGTGCATGCTGTACACAAACACTGCCAACCAGTCAGCCCATTATTGCCCTGTCTTAACATGATCACCCTCTCTTGCAGAGCATGCAAGGGCCAGCACCTGCCTGCTGGACAGAGCTCCCCTGCTCTTTCCCTCAGATGCAGCACAACCACTGAAGTCTGGCAGGGTTTGGGCCCTGTGCAGCCACAGAAGGGGGCGTTTGAGCCTGAGCATACACAGGGATGCAAACAACACATAACTGGTAGGCTTGTGTTGTCAATTAGTAGAGCTAACTAATGAATATTGATTTACCTGAACCTGTTTTCCCGAACATGCAGCAATTCATACTTCAGCAGAGCTACACTTTTAAACATAGTGCACTGTTATCAGAGAGCTCTGTGCAAGGTACACAGCACCAGCTACAACAGCAGAATTAATGCTGCCTATGTGGAAGGGCAAAAACTCTCTCATGAGAAATAAGATTAATATATGTATTTCCTAATGATTAGGGAGACAAGCCCTGAAAGACAGGGCTACTGTTTACAGAACAAAGACTCTTCCCATGTTCTGGCTAAGCTTCTGTTTCTTTTTTGAAGACGGTGTTATCTAAGTATACTTAGGACTAGCAACAATAACCTATTTATATGTAATTCCATGAAAGGGAAAATATGATTTAAAAACACATCAAATAGTTGTGGTAGATGTTGTGTTGGAATGCAACCAGCTGATCCCTAAATTTGTCAAACAACTTCTACCCAAAGTAAATTTAAATGAAAACAATAAACATCTAATATTTATATAGAGTGTTTAACAGAGTTAAATAGGGTCACTAATTGTATCTCAATTACATTTCAGTGAAAGGATTTCAGCAACCTTCATCTCTGGTGCTCCCCAAAGTGGCTGTGCATCAGAAGCAAAACCACAGCTAGACCAATTTATCACTGCATATCATGGTGACTGCTTCTTCATATGTTGTGTAGGGATAAGAAAGAGTGGTTTTAAAGGCATGAAAGTTTCAGAGACTGCTGCCCTGAAATGTGAAAGATGCTGTAAAAACGATGCCAAAGCCATAAACTTTGCCTTTATTTTCCTGATTTAATATAGCAATTTCCATGTTACGAAATTTTCAGCATACAACTGAATTTGCACACATCAGTGCAGCATGTTCATACCTGAGTTACAGGATTCCTCTTCTTTTGGGTACATTTTGCCTCGTACTCAGGCCTCAGCTGGAGCTGTAGCTGCTCCTCTTCAAAATCAACCAAATCCCATTCATATTTCAGTCTTGCTTGCTGCCTCTTCCAAAACTCCAAGAAAAGTGTAACTACAAATTGCAAATGTTAAAATAGAGTCAAGGAAGAAGTGAACAAGTTCATGAACCAAGTTAAACATCTGCATTGGCTTATTTTCTGTGATTTATTATTTATCCTTACAGTGTGACTCATTTTAATTGACTACCTACTGTAGTTCACAGATAAGATCACAGAGATAAGATCACAATTTATTAGCTAACTGAATACCAGCAGTGGATGACAAGGAAGATGCTAAGGCAAAATATGGGTATTTCTGTGGTTATGGTGATCATGCTCAATTACAGTTTAACTACTCTGCATATGCAAAAAGCAACATGGAATTAAGAACCTGGTAATTCAACCAATTGCTGTGTATAAACCTGTAACACATAAGTAACTATTACAACAAATAAGCAGAACAGCTTTCAAGTAGTATGTTCAAACATTTCTGTTGCTTTTTGATGCTTATTTGATATCATGGTCACTTTAAAGACAGTGCAAGTCTGATGATTTTCATATGATCAAAAGTTGGGTTGGTCTAAGAATTTTTTAAGACACTAGAGGGAACTGATGTCATATATAAAAAACTATAAAATTTATAGTATTATATAACATTTTAAGAGCCCTTTATAAACTACTCTAAAATGTAAACATTTTGTAATCTGATTGTTCTTATTTGAACTGTAGAAGTTTTATGGTTTAGATAAAAACAGGAAAGCTTATCTTCTGCAGTTCTAAACTCTTTGGCTGGTACTTCCTGAATGACTAATCCATGTCACGCAAATGCTAGTTCTTAGAAACCAAGGAAAGTTTAGCAAAACAACCATACAACAAAAATCTTACTAGATTTTAAAAAATAATTCTATATGAAAGAAGTGAGTGGTTAGATCCTCTGATAGCAAATACACAGGTTTTCTATTAGCACACAAGAATCTTTGTGAGTTAATGAAATACCTATATGCAAGTTGAAGATGTAATTATGATATTTCATACAAACAGTATGAAACAAGAGAAATGTTCTTAAGGAAATAAGAAACAATAACTATGCTATCCTGAATTTATAAACCTTCATGGAGCTGAAGGAAAGAACATGTATTCAACAGAATATGATCTTAAAAGTCTGAAGAAGTACCAGTAGTGTGAATCTATGATTACAGAGGCCAGAAATCCACCTATTTCTACATCATCAAAACATACGATAATGTATGAAGTTCACTGGGGTAGAACCCACTGAATTTTCTCATCCCAAAAGTACAACTAATACAGTGGCAATGATGGAACACCATCCAGTGAAAGGACACAAAGCTCCCTACTGCCTTACTGGGACACAGATGATGTGCAGGGCTTAGCAGAGAGGACTGTTATAAGGGCTGTATAAGGTTGGACCCATCTGGTTACTAAGGAAATAATCAAATGTTAGCAGTTAAAGAGTTCACAGTGCTTATGATATTCTTGGGGTATCTTAGATGCCTGCTGGATTTTCTTCGTGTTTTTTTAAGTCTTAATTCCTCTGCAACTTTAAATTATTTTCACTCTTTCATCACTTCTGCATCTGAGGCAGGATACTAAGGTGAAACCGTTATTCCCCTTCTTCCCACTTCCTGTGTCCCTCAGCAGCTTGGCCAAGATCTTCATATTACTTGACATAAAACTTATCAAATGTACTCACCCCATATGCCCATGAAAATAGCAAAAAAAAGAGTTGCCACGTTGTCAAACATATGGGAATACTGCAATGGAATACCCAGGAACAGGTCAGTACCAAGACAGTTTCCAGGATGAACAAAAATGACAAGTGGCTGCAGAACCAGATACAGACCCGTGAGGACACGCAGGTGGTGTTCAGTCGCCAGTATTCACAGTCTCGGTCACAAAGTGGGCACATGATGATCTCCCCTCCAATTGCAGGGTCACAGATTTCTTTGCTAAGGAAGAAAACATTGTAAAGTATTTGTTTCCACAGCATCTTAAAAGCGGTTGTATGAAATTTATTTAAAAAATAAACATGAGCTTCATCTGTTCAAAGCTCAACATTTGCAGCTTCACAGCGAAGATGCCACATCTTGTCACATTCACTTGTGTTAACCAGTGGCTGCTCAGGGCAAACTAAGAATGAAGCAGCTGATACAAGGAGCAGAATTAACAATTCCCTCAGTATGGGCTTTTTGGCTCTATCAGCAATTAATCAGGAGTCTGTCAGAAGCTGTACTGCACTTGCACTGCTTTCAGAAAAGATATAAACCATGTTATTTCTCATCAGGTTAGCAGTGACATCAAAACACCTTTTCTAAAAGCAGAGATACCACTTCAGCTTTGATAACTGCAGTAAAATTTGCTACTTCAATTTAA
Source organism: Drymodes brunneopygia (assembly GCA_013400955.1). NCBI lineage: Eukaryota > Metazoa > Chordata > Aves > Passeriformes > Petroicidae > Drymodes > Drymodes brunneopygia. Next base: position 65,238 of record VZTZ01016833.1, read on the forward strand.
TGACAGTGGGTGAAGTTTACAATCCTATGATAGTCCTTTGGTATCCAGAGAAATCTCAAGATGTATAGCAGTATTCTCAGATGAATTCTTAACCTAGCTAAAATACAAGTCTCAAAATTACATTATTCAACAGAATAGATGAGAATTTTAACCTGTTACTCATCTTTTATGGTTAAGATTCAAAATTTTATGGACGCTTTCTTACAGAAAACAGAGAGCAATGAAAAGTCAACCCTCTTTTCCTCTCCCCACCCCTAATCCCTGAATACAATAGATCTTTGGATTTCTGATAAAACAAATACAATGCTTATTTAAAAAAAAACCCAACTGTGGCTTCTAAGACACTGGATCCCTCTTTGATGGGAGGACACTGCTGATCTGTTTTACTCATGCTTTTGGTTAGTACAAATTATGACCTACACAAAAAGGTCAGATTGCTCTACGAGACAGATTAAATAGACAAGCTTAAGGCAACAATAAACACTTAAACAATTTTGAGCAATCTAAGGGGTACTATTAGAACTTCACATATTGCAGCTTCTCCAACACAGAAAGCTACAGCCAACAAAATACTGCTTTTCACCTACAAGTTGAGTCTAACTAATTGATAGTCACAAGCTCTGCATTAGTGGTCCACCACCTTTTCAGTCAATAAAGACAGCTGAAGAACAGATTTCTTTGCTTTCACAAGCTTTAAAAGCTTGTTACCTCTTGAGTAACAACAAGTATAAAATTTTTTTTCAAGAATAAAATTTTTACATTGCTTAGCTTTTGCCCAGGAGATTTTCAATGTTATCCTTACCTGCTCATATTTTCATCCACTGTAAACAAGCCATAAAGAAAACAGATTAAGCCAACAACTGCTGCAAGGAATAACATCTCGGTGTAAAATCCTAGCCAGGCAAAATAGATTCCAATCTTCTCACCATAGTACTTTCTGAGTACAAAAAAAATGTAATTAACAGGAACACAAAGCACAATTTAAAACTGTAATAGAGCAAACTGGACAGAGTAAAGATGAAATAGTTGGCAAAATTCTCTTCTAACAGAAGAATAAATGCATTGAAGTACTGTGGCAAATGAGGTCTGAAGCTGCCCACGAGAAGTTACTCAAGCTGCATGAACAAGGTGAATTATCAGGATATATGGCCTCTTTTGTCTGTTTTTAACTCCTAGCAGAAACTCTAACATTAAAATCACTCTTTTTTCTACAGGATAGTGTAAGTGAAGATTTGCTTTCTGATTTTTTCAAGGAGTTACACAAATGAGACAGCACAACACTTCTGACCATATGGTTAAAACAAATAGATTCTCCACAGAAATACAACCACTTGTGTTACAAACAGGGAACTGTAACCTGTGAACAAAGCAATATTCTGTTGTATCGCATCAGCTGAAATCAAAGAGATCTTAAGTGAGTTTAAATTTGGGGTTAGAACTAAGAATCAAGCTTCCAAACTGATTTTATCAGTATTTTTTCAAGTCTGTGTTGAAATTTCAACATTTCAAATAAATCTTTAACCTTTTTTTACAGAGACTGATTAAAAAATCTGAGATATTCTAGGCATGTGTTTCTTTACAGCTGAATTAGCTGTAATATACCTGACCCCAGGAGGACTGGCTAGATGGAAAGAGGCTTGATTTGAGATAAAGCATTTTTCCACTTCTCAGTAGGAAGCTGTGCCATGTCCTCCCAGAACATAGTGCCCAATTAATATCATTGGATCTTAAAAGTGGTAAAAATTTCCTAGCAGGATCAAGTTACAGATGAATATACAGTGTATTACAGTGAAAACCAAGGGAGCAGAAAACCTCCCAGGCAGTATTTCACCTGATAAGGTCCAAAGGCTGCTCTTTGTAGAAGCGCAGGAAACGGGCCCACTCCATGTAGAGCGTGTACCTCTCACTGTCACAGTTGGGGTCGCTCGCCTTCTTCCAGTACTGGCACTGTGAGCAAACCAGAGTAAGGGGAAAACATCTCATTGACAGGCTCAAACACTACAAGAGACAAACAGCAATGATGATGCACCCCTCTTTAGACTGTGGCGTTGGCCATCATCAGGTATCTTAACTGTCAAATACTAAGAAAATTTTGGAACTTCATCACTTTCCTAGAAATTACACAGCTTTTGTCAGCTTTTCTGACAGAAGTTTTTTTGACAGATTTTGTAATTTTGTTTTGTGCCATGGAACTCTGTTTCTAGAAATATTTGGCTATGTCAATTATTCCGTTTGTGATCTTGGTTTTCCTTTTTTCTAAATGTCTCTCAATCACAAAGAAAAGTATGGAAATTGGTTTCTAAATAGGAATCAACCAAAAGTTTAAGCAACCTAAAGTCTGCATTTTGAAAATATTCTGAAAGATTAAATAATTACTTTTAGACAAATATTTTTGAGTCTGTCTCACAAGTTTTAGAATTTTTTCATAAGATTTCTTAGCATTTAAAGTTGGCTGTAGCTGGAAGAGATTCTTGCTTTCTGCTGTCTGTGGTTTTGGTAGTTCCAACAAGTATAAAGTACTTCCCAGCCTAGACTAGCATTCTAGATCCTAATCAGCCAAACTTTCCTCCTGAAAACCTAAGGAATGTCCATTCACTCATTTCTTTTTATTTTCTAAGGAAAAAAGAATATTTTCAAACATTTAAAAATATAAATCTATATACAGTATTTAAAAACGTCTTATGGTAAAATGTCTTATGGTAGAATTCAGAGATATAAACAAGCAAGTTAAGTTCACTAAAGCATAGTGACATCTGAAATAATCACTAAAAACAAGGACAGAATTCAAGATTTAAGCAACAAATTAAACACAACATTTAGGAGGGAAAAAAAAAAATTAAAGGGGAAAAAAACCCCACATAAAACACTGCAACTCATCTCTCTCTTTTTCTCTCCATGGAATTTCAGGACTAAATCCGCATATCTCATATAAAAACTGATCTTAGAGCAAAACTAAACACAGTATTTACTATCCTTACCACATTTCCAGTATTTGCTCCCCAAAGCTCACTGTAAGATGGACAAGTGACCATTCCACACTGAACTGCAGGGTTCAGGCAACTTATCTGACTTCAGTCTCAAAATGCCATGATCCCAGGAGTCTTTTCTAATTGCAGGTAGTGTGCACTACTGTGTAACTACAGTATATATGTGTGTGTACACACCCTGTACACACACACTGCTGAATGTATGCATCTGCAGTAGGTATTCATTCCTTGTTATAATCTAAGGTACTACTGCATGGTCCGTGTCATCAACATTACAGAAATAGGATGGAATTAGTCTCTAAAGAAATGATGTGGCTGACACATATTCTAAAAACTGATCCACAGGAAGAAACATTTCAGCACATAAAAGCCAAATAGTAGGGCTGACAGGTATGTCTTGCATGTTATAAAACAGAATCAGTTACTGGGACAAATTGAAAGGTTTGAATATATTTTTGTATCTCCTGGAACAGCAAATGTCACAGTAGGTAAAAGAGTGCAAACACTGGGAA
>VZTZ01016834.1:0-24712 GCA_013400955.1 Drymodes brunneopygia
AAAAAAATCATAAAAACCCCTTTGAATCATGTAATCACGGGCACCTCCGGGACAGCCTCTTTGTCCTGAAGAAGAAGTGAGGATATTTTGGAAAGCACATCCACTTTATGTCTTCATCCAAGGAAACAACCACAAATCAATCGGATTAGAGCCGTGCCTGGGCGAGGCAGGAGTCGAGGTTGTGCATGTCAGCATTTCCATTAGGCTGATCAGTAACCTGCTGGGAAAAACCTCCCCAGCAGCCTGCATGGGCTCTGCAAAGAAGTTGTCTTATTATTTCTCTCCGAATTTTTAAATCATTGGTCGTTTGGAACTCGTGTCGGCTTCATTTTGCTGGCTGCGAGCCCGCCAGCTTCAAGAACATCCTTGGGCAGATATTTATACCTGAATTTATCTGGATTTATCTGCTCAGGCTGGGAAAACGAATGCTCAGCTGGTCCCTGCTGGTGGTGATGAAGGGGTTAAGGCTCCCAGCAATTTTGTGGAATGTAAACCTTAAAAAAAAAATTATTAATAAAAAATGATCCCGCAAGTTTAGTCGTCCTGGGTTTCTTTAATGAAAAGATCTTTAAATATATAAACACACAGAGTAAATATTCAACTAAAAACGATTCACAGATGCATTTTTAAAGCTTTTGTGACAGGTTTTAATATAAAGTTTAAACAAAATTACCAGAATAAACCTCGTGGATATTGAATTCCTGACTTTGTTATTCTTTTAAGAATATATGATCTGTTCAGCACCAGAGATAAAAAAAGTATTGCAAAACAGACAAGATCTTAAATAGGCCAAATTAACCTTGAAGGGAGAGAAAGGCAGAGCTACACAAGCTACAAGTGAAAACAGAAGGCTCAATAAGTCACAGGCTGTTGTTTCACTGCAAACACTGAGTGCAAACCATTAGATATGAGGAAAAAATGGGGAACATTTCACACAAAATATTTTTCCAGTCTCTCCCACGGAAATGAGGTCACTCAGAGGGTTCATTTTCTTTGGTGCATCGGTATCGCCCTGATTTTTGCAGTGTTTTATGTTTTTACTTCTGTAGTAGAATTTCTCATGAATTTTCTATAAACACAGTCCTTGTTTTTGTAACCGGCCAAGATTGTTTTGAACTTCTGGATTGTTTTTCATTCCTTTCTCCTAAGGAGGAGAAAGATGATTGACCATGTCTTTACCCTATGAAATTATAGAGGTGGTGACCTCATTGACCAATCCATGATTGTCTTAAGAAAGGTATAAAAATGAGAGAATAAAGAAAGGCTGGACCCTTTTCTGGTCCTGCCTGGTGGTTCCTGACCTGCTGCTGAGAAATCTGCGTGTTTCTTTCGTGTCCAACAGTGCGACACCTCGGAGTCCCAGAGGGGCTGGGGTTGGAGGCACCTCTGGAGATCATCCAGGCCAATCCCTGCTGGAGCAAGGGCTGGGCTTTGAAAATCTCCAGGGATGGAGACTCCAGCACCTCGCTGGGAAAGCTGATCCTGGCCTGGACCCTCTTCTCATGGGCTGAAACACAAATTCATCTTCCAACTTGTGCCTGGGGGCTCTTGGCCACCACTGAGAGGAACCTTTGGACCATCCCAGCTCCAATCCCTGAACCATCCTCATGGCCCTTTGCTGGAATTGCTCCAGTGGGCTCCAGACCAGCGCTGGACCTTTCATGGATTTCATGAGGTTCCAGTTGGTCTCTCCAGCACATCCAGGCCCTGCTGGATGGCAGCCACCCCTCCCTGTCCTGTGTCACCTGCAGAGCTGCTGAGGTTGCATTTTTCCCCCTCTAAAGTCACTAATGATGAGTTTAAACAATGCCTGTACCAAGGGAAGAACCTGCTGTACCCTCAGATATAATAAATTAGATTTCTACACGAGGTAAGTGTTCATTAAATGAAAATGATGCAAAATCTTTCTCCATTTTCCCCCTCACTGGCACTACAGAACAGGACACAAATGCACCTTCAGAAACGAAATTAATATATTCAAATAAGGGGTTTGCATCTTGAAAACAAGCTCTCAATATCTTTTAAAACACATTCAATCTCCTTTCAAGCCATCAGGAAGGAACATTCAATTTGTTGGCCAACTAACCGAGCAAAAAAGAATTTACATATAAATTTTTAACAATGCTTTTGGAAATTAAATCTGGGTTGTGTTGACCTCTGTGCCTGTGTTAAGCCCAGCTCTACTTCTCCCTATCACCACCCAGAAAAAAAAAAAAAAAGGTACTTTTGGCAAAGTGTCTTTGGAAAGGCCTTTCAAAACTGCGCGTGGAAGTTGAAAAATAAAATTTTAATTGCTTGGCTTGCGGTTTGCCCCGCAGAATATTGATAATAATGCTTTATCTAAGATGGTTATAATTGGTTTCTTTCAGGAAGCCACATTATAATCACATTAAGACACTTCAGGGCGTCTGCCCTAACAATGGCAGGTCCTGCTGGGTCATATTACTTAAATGTGCTCGCAGTGGCTCTCCCTGCTGCCTCCTCATTTATCAATTCTGGGCAGAGATTGATCCCAACTTTCCCCAAGTTGTATTTATTTTGCTAAGCAGAGCATTGATCGATGCCATATGAGCTGAGACAACCAAACTCATTTTTTCCTAATGAGAGATTTCCCAGAAAGCCTTGTAAAATTTATTTATTTGGACCGTACCTTCGAGTTAATTCATCCATGCAGAGAGCAAGATCATATCCAGAGGATCAAACAAGGAGAATTGTTTCCTCCATTTGGTGAGACTCTGCTGGAAAATTTGGGTATTCTTGGGAGGTTAATGGGAGTCCAGACTCATGGACTGCTCATCCCACAAGGCCAGACACATCCAGTTGGGATAGTCTGAGGCTGGGGAAAAAAAAAAATATTTGGGAATAAATAAATGGATAGAGAGCAGCCACTTCTTTCTGTGGCAGCCCTGTGGGGAGTAGATGTGAATGTGCTGAAGTGAAAATGGGCATTAAATATTTCTCACTGAAATATGGACACACTCCACTGTAAAAGTGCATGGAAAAGCAACCAGCAGCCTCCAAAGGGCTCCAGCCAGATTTTCAACATCATTTTAGTGAAATTGTGTTAATTTAACCAGTTTACTTAAGGTTATTTCAGGGCAGAAAGAAGCCAAACACAATAAACTGTGTAGAATTTAAAGCTTCTTTAATACTTGAATTTAAAGAAATTCCTCAGTAAACCAAGGCCACTGTGGGTCACTTTCTCCATCCCACCATTCCTGAGTGGGAATTCTCCTGGAGCACAGCCCAAGGCCTGCAGCAGCACCCCAGGCCTGCTCTCATCTGGATTCTTGTCTCCAATAAAAGGTGAACTCATCTTCATTATCCGTGCCAGCACTAAAATCCTCCCTCTCCTCCAGCTTCTGGCTTTTAACAAAAATGGCAGGAATTTAATCTCCCTGTGATCTCCATCTCTTTGTTAAATTTCATTATAAATACTTCATGGGCTAAAAGACCATTAGTGCAGATACCTGGGGAGGTAAACAGACACAAATGTGCAATCTTATAGAGATATATATAGAGAGAGAGAGTTTATATCTGTAGCTCATGCATCTCTAAAAATAAATTTCACCTTGGCCACATTACCAGTCTCTTCCCACTTCTCCAGGAACATTAGAAAGTAAAATCCTCTCTAGCAGCAAGTGCAATTAAAGCTAATTTTGCCTCAGCCTCGTTCTCCAAATGACAAAGCACAGAGCCTGCACAGGTGAAGCACCAGCAGCTTGGCAGTGACGTGCTCAGGTAACGAGTGAATTCCCTCCTGGTTTGTTCACTCAGCATGGCCTGAATTAGTTCTGTAACTCCCTCGTAGCCCAAGCCAGGAGCAGATGCATCAAACACCCAGCAGTGTGCAGAAACCTTTAGCAAAATATGCAGCAAGATTCGAAATGAATTCCTGATGTTGCACCACTCTTCTGGGGTTGTAATCCAACCCGATCCGCGGGGCTTTCAAAGCTGAAAAGGGGGGGAAAAACATCCTTAATGTGGGATAAACAGCACTGCAAAACATCCTGGTGTGGGGGAAACAGAATCGCTCTGAGGATCTTCTGCAGAGAAACTGAAATGGAAACCACACATTAATGCCATTAATGGCATTTTATCCGAGAGTTTTGTTCCTGTTGCAGGATCCAGGGGCTTGAGTTCCACATTAATATCTGTTTGATGGCTCCCTCCGCCCCAGAACGAGCCATAATTTCATTATCAATTCCAGACATCCCTGTCTGAGATGTATTTTCCGTGTTTACAATGCTTCTCAAAACAGAACTAATGAACTGTGTGCTTTAAAGGATTCTGGGGGGTTTGAGGGCAGGCCTGGTATCAGAGACAGGGAGGAAATGGCAGCAATAAAGTTCAAACGATGCCTGGTGTACAAATAAAAGTTGCAAGCAGCAAGTGCTGTGTCTTTGCATAATCGTGACTCATCTGAGCTCTCTGTGAGCAGGGAGGGGAAATCATGAAGTGCTGCTTCATCAGAGAAAGGAAGGAGTTCTCCCTGGGAAAGGAAGAATTTCTCCATGCTGGGATCATGTCTGCCACCAGCTCCTCAGGTATCTAAACTCACCCAGAAATTATACCCTCAAATTCAAAATACACATTAGAAAATAAAGAGAAAATTACAAATATTCACAATTTTCTAATGCTTTTTGTCCTAGAAATTCCGCTTGAGTCTGATTTCCTCCATCCCTGGCTGTTTTTTGTGTTTTTCCCTCCTCCTTGTCTGGCTGAGCTGACTCCTGCAGCCCCAGCTCTTTGCCTGCTGCTCCTTTGCCCAGACACATTGCCCAGATTTGATCACAGCTGAGAACAGAGACCCCACTCACATTTCTCCTTCTGATCACTCTCAGGTCTCTCTCTACCTCAGCTTTTCCCATCTCCATCTCTGTGGAGATATTTGTGATAATTCCAGATGTCTCTCTGCTATTCCATGCTAGGAATTATTTTGTTTTCTCATAATCCAAGAGAATTCCTCCTCCTCTTTAGAAAATCCAAATATCTTCTTTTACACAAATATTTCACTGTCTGTTCTCACACCCCTTACATCTTTTTGCAGGTCTAATTATTTTTCAACTACCTAACTATTCCACACATCTTCCTCAAAACTTTTTTATTTTTTGCCTTGAACGTACACCACAATATTTGGGCAGATCAGACTTTTATGGGGGCGAAATGATCTGCAGCACCCAGAAGGGGGCTGTGAATGCACATCAGCATTAAAACCAACCAAATTAGAGGAATTTACAGATATTCTGGGAAAATCCTGACCTTGAAGTGTCTGTGGCTGGTGAGAGCTGTAACAGGGCTGCAAAAACTCCAGTCTGTGCTGTATCACAGCGTGTTCTGCTATCAGCACCTTTGGAGATGACAGCAAGAAACAGATTTTTGCAGGATTCCTTCAGTCAGCCTAAACCAGACACTTAAACCAGGTCAGGGAATTGGACGTAGCAGCACTTAGCAGTCATTAATTTCAGTGATCAGCTGAAATGCAGATATCTGCACTGTCAGTGCAGGGAGTTTGGTGAAACAGAGCCTTCCTCAGTGGGATTTCCCTCCTAGGAGCTTTTCCTTCTTTTCATCTCATCAATTAACAAGCATTAGTTCTTGGCTTTGTAGAAACCCCTATCTGTCACCCTGCTTTTTGCAGGGTTCCATGTTTGTAATTTTGCAGTAGAAGTTCCCATGCATTTTCTAGAAACACAGTCCTTGTTTTCCTAACTGGCCAAGATTGTTTTGAACTTTTAGATTGTAATTCATTCCTTTCCCCTGGGGCGGAGAAAGATGATTGACCATGACTTTATCCTGTGAACTTACAGAGGTGGTGACCTCTTTGACCAATCCCTGATTGTCTTAAGAAAGAGATAGAAATGAGAGAATAAAGAAGGACAGGCCCCTTTTGGGTGGTCCTGCCTGGTGGCCTGAACTGCTGCTCTGGAACCTGCGTGTTTCTTTCGTGTCCAGCAGTGCAACACCTATCAAGACACACAAAATTTGCTATTTCTGCACCAAATCAGGCGAGGGACGGCGAGGGCAGGGGGATCCCTCACAGATCTGCAGGAAAACCCTCAGTGCACAAGCCCTTTTTGATCCTCCAGGTTTTATCCCAGGCCTCACTCCTGGACAGAAGGTTCTGTGAAACCTTGTCCAACCAAAGCAGGCTCAATTCTGCCTGCACAACCACATCCTTTTCCTGCTGGGGATCTGTGTCACTCTTTATTTTAACGTGTTGCAGGCTGACTTTTAACTTCCCCAGCAGCTGTGAACACGCTCAGAGCTCTGTTCTGCACCTTCTGGTGGCTCTATTTTGCCAGTAATGGATGAGCTGCTTCCCGAGGAAATCATTCTCCTGCTTCACGTGTTCTCCCTGCTTGCTCTGCTCCATAACTTCTCCCCGGTGGGTGAAGCCTTCAAAGGTCACTGGCTGTGTGTGGATAACCTAAAATTGCTCCAAGATCTCCCTGCTGCTCATCTGACACCTCTGCAGTGGGGCTTTCTCCTCCAGGTGAGGTGAGGCCTCATTATCCCCATCATTATTCTAAGGAAGGCAATTTAGCGGTGCTTTCCCATCTGGAGCTCCCTCTCCCAGCTGAAATGCAGAATCGAGCCTGAGACAGGATCATTTTATCAGAATAGGGAGAGTTCTAGCAGCACCTGTGGAGTTTTTCTCCTCAGGAAGGGTTTAATGTGAGGAATGGCTCCTCTTGTGTTGCTGGGGTGGATTCTGCAAGGTGAGGAACCTGCAGTTTATTGAATTAATTTAATTTTGTTTCTGCGTGGATTCAAATTGCAAGCACAGAAGAAGCCATGGAGTTTCCAAAGGGAAAACCAGGAAAAGGTGTGTGGGAAGGGCAAATGACCAACACCCAGGCCAGGAATGCTGTCAGAGAAAAGAAGTTGTGAGTTCACACTGGATCACTCCACAGAAACAGATCCACTAGAGAGCATTGATTTGCAGGATTTTAAAGCTGGTATCCCTATATTCCTTAATCCTCTTGCTCCAAAGGAGATTATAATTAAATGTATCCCAGTGTTCCCAATCTCATCAAGTGCATCCCAACCCCAAAAGCAGAGGGAGATTCTGGAGCAAGATTTTTTGAGCCTGTACCAGGCATAGAGGTGAGAGGAGGAACAAAAGGAGAGAAATCGGGATCTGACTCTGTCCAGGTCCTGAATAAATCCGGGATCCAGACACAGTCCAGAGTAATTAATTGCTCTCCACAGCTCCATTAGTTTCTGTTGCCTCTTTAAATTCTTGCCCAAAGCCTGTTTGGGCATGTTTTTTAATGCTTTCTTTTTCCTTTGAAAAATCCTGGCATCCAGTTTGTTTTGGGAACCCTGCACTGAATAAAACCCCCAGGAGACAAAAAGAAGGAGTTGGTGGCAAAACACCCTTTTGTTTTGAGAGAACTTGCCCTGGATTTAGCAGGGTTTCTGCTCCCACTTTTCAGAGGTGACAGGGGCTGGTCTCAGTTCCATGGGAACCTGGGGAAAACATTTTCCTTGCAGTGTCTTTAGCTGGGAAAACCTTCCTTGGATATCACCCTGAGCTCAAAAACCACAATCCTCATAGCCACTAATTTATAAACTAAAATAAACAAACTGGAACAATCAGCTTAAAGGAAGACTTCCAACTTATATGTGTGTCTGCATACAGTGTTACAATTTCTATCATTTTTTTTTAAACAGCCTGAGTGGCTTCAGAAGGAATTTCTGGACTCAGGATATTTTAAGTCACTCCTGTTTATGTGATGCTTGTGTTATTTCTTCTGCCTGACTTTCGGGAATATGATTTTTGCAGAGATATTTTGTGTATTAAAATTCTCAAAAGGAGAAGTAAATAACTTGCTGCAAAAAAAAAGCCAGAAAATAGAAATATAAACGAAATATGCAGCTGGATCCACGGAGATACCTGAAGGAAGGGAGAAATAACAGAAAAATGAAAATGTCCAGTGTGATAAATATCACTCAGCATTACCCATGCTGATCTCCACGCACACATCACTTCAAGTGCATTTTGAGTTTGATGTTTTATTACCGAGGTTTGCGTGTGATCACTGCCGGTCTCCCTGTGCACTGCAGTGCCTGCACATTGCTTTTGCTGTGCTGTGGCTGCATTGGGTCACATTTACTGTCCCCAGTTCAGAAAGCAGCCCCTCACAGCACTGGGGGGAAGTGCACAGCCCTGAGACAGAAGCCTGGCACAGCTCAGAGACAGCCTGTCAGGGTTTTGTCCAAAATAGACTTGTCTGACTTATGGCAGATTAGAGGAGCCCTAATGAGGGCTGGTGGCTGTGTTTACTTGAGGAGCACATTTGATAATGCTGTGATTATAAAAACAGACACTTCGGCTCAGCTGACCTGTCCTGATTGAATTCTTTTCCTGGGCAGAGCCTTTGCTGTGCAGCCAGGTGTCCCCAGCAATCAGTGTCAGGTCCCAGGCTCCTGATGGCCTCTCCTGGCACCAAAAAGTGCCTCTGGGTCTGAGTGACCTCCGTGCCTCCACCCACGGATGTGCAGAGCCTGAGATGCTCTGCCTGCCCTTCCCAAAGCCACCCCCAGGGCGTGGGATGAGCCAGGGTGGCCTCGGCTCCTGAAAATTGCCTGGAAGTCTCTGCACAGAGGGCAGGATGAACCAAAGCTTTCATTTCTTCACTGCAGGACTGGTTAAGCTTTGGAGGAGTCTCCCCAGGGCAGAGGTGGAGCCACCATCCCTGGAAGTGCTAAAAGATGAGTAAATCACAGAATCATGGAATATTCTGAGTGGAAAAGGACCCACCAGGATCATCAAATCCATCTCTTAGGNTCTCCCTGCTGCTCATCTGACACCTCTGCAGTGGGGCTTTCTCCTCCAGGTGAGGTGAGGCCTCATTATCCCCATCATTATTCTAAGGAAGGCAATTTAGCGGTGCTTTCCCATCTGGAGCTCCCTCTCCCAGCTGAAATGCAGAATCGAGCCTGAGACAGGATCATTTTATCAGAATAGGGAGAGTTCTAGCAGCACCTGTGGAGTTTTTCTCCTCAGGAAGGGTTTAATGTGAGGAATGGCTCCTCTTGTGTTGCTGGGGTGGATTCTGCAAGGTGAGGAACCTGCAGTTTATTGAATTAATTTAATTTTGTTTCTGCGTGGATTCAAATTGCAAGCACAGAAGAAGCCATGGAGTTTCCAAAGGGAAAACCAGGAAAAGGTGTGTGGGAAGGGCAAATGACCAACACCCAGGCCAGGAATGCTGTCAGAGAAAAGAAGTTGTGAGTTCACACTGGATCACTCCACAGAAACAGATCCACTAGAGAGCATTGATTTGCAGGATTTTAAAGCTGGTATCCCTATATTCCTTAATCCTCTTGCTCCAAAGGAGATTATAATTAAATGTATCCCAATGTTCCCAATCTAATCAGGTGCATCCCAACCCCAAAAAGCAGAGGAAGATTCTGGAGCAAGACTCTCTGAGCCTGCACAGAGGTGAGAAGAGGAACAAAAGGAGAGAAATCAGGATCTGACTCTGTCCAGGTCCTGAATAAATCCGGGATCCAGACACAGTCCAGAGTAATTAATTGCTCTCCACAGCTCCATTAGTTTCTGTTGCCTCTTTAAATTCTTGCCCAAAGCCTGTTTGGGCATGTTTTTTAATGCTTTCTTTTTCCTTTGAAAAATCCTGGCATCCAGTTTGTTTTGGGAACCCTGCACTGAATAAAACCCCCAGGAGACAAAAAGAAGGAGTTGGTGGCAAAACACCCTTTTGTTTTGAGAGAACTTGCCCTGGATTTAGCAGGGTTTCTGCTCCCACTTTTCAGAGGTGACAGGGGCTGGTCTCAGTTCCATGGGAACCTGGGGAAAACATTTTCCTTGCAGTGTCTTTAGCTGGGAAAACCTTCCTTGGATATCACCCTGAGCTCAAAAACCACAATCCTCATAACCACTAATTTATAAACTAAAATAAACAAACTGGAACAATCAGCTTAAAGGAGACTTTCAACTTATATGCGTGTCTGCATACAATTTCTATCATTTTTTTAAAACAGCCTGAGTGGCTTCAGAAGGAATTTCTGGACTCAGGATATTTTAAGTCCCTCCTGTTTATGTGATGCTTGTGTTATTTCTTCTGCCTGACTTTCGGGAATATGATTTTTGCAGAGATATTTTGTGTATTAAAATTCTCAAAAGGAGAAGTAAATAACTTGCTGCAAAAAAAAAGCCAGAAAATAGAAATATAAACGAAATATGCAGCTGGATCCACGGAGATACCTGAAGGAAGGGAGAAATAACAGAAAAATGAAAATGTCCAGTGTGATAAATATCACTCAGCATTACCCATGCTGATCTCCACGCACACATCACTTCAAGTGCATTTTGAGTTTGATGTTTTATTACCGAGGTTTGCGTGTGATCACTGCCGGTCTCCCTGTGCACTGCAGTGCCTGCACATTGCTTTTGCTGTGCTGTGGCTGCATTGGGTCACATTTACTGTCCCCAGTTCAGAAAGCAGCCCCTCACAGCACTGGGGGGAAGTGCACAGCCCTGAGACAGAAGCCTGGCACAGCTCAGAGACAGCCTGTCAGGGTTTTGTCCAAAATAGACTTGTCTGACTTATGGCAGATTAGAGGAGCCCTAATGAGGGCTGGTGGCTGTGTTTACTTGAGGAGCACATTTGATAATGCTGTGATTATAAAAACAGACACTTCGGCTCAGCTGACCTGTCCTGATTGAATTCTTTTCCTGGGCAGAGCCTTTGCTGTGCAGCCAGGTGTCCCCAGCAATCAGTGTCAGGTCCCAGGCTCCTGATGGCCTCTCCTGGCACCAAAAAGTGCCTCTGGGTCTGAGTGACCTCCGTGCCTCCACCCACGGATGTGCAGAGCCTGAGATGCTCTGCCTGCCCTTCCCAAAGCCACCCCCAGGGCGTGGGATGAGCCAGGGTGGCCTCGGCTCCTGAAAATTGCCTGGAAGTCTCTGCACAGAGGGCAGGATGAACCAAAGCTTTCATTTCTTCACTGCAGGACTGGTTAAGCTTTGGAGGAGTCTCCCCAGGGCAGAGGTGGAGCCACCATCCCTGGAAGTGCTAAAAGATGAGTAAATCACAGAATCATGGAATATTCTGAGTGGAAAAGGACCCACCAGGATAATCAAATCCATCTCTTAGGGGAATGGCCCACTGAGTTGGGTATTTTGGTGGTATGGTTTAGTGAGCAGGGGGCATTTAGACAACGGTTGGACTTGATGATCGTGGAGGCCTTTTCCAACCTTAATGATTCCATGATCCCATGATTGATGCTTTTGCCCAAGCTTGGGGCGTGCCTGGGCTGGAGGAGAGCAGGAAATGATGGGAGGGATGGACAGGGCTGGATTTGCTGCGTGCTGCCCTCACAGAGCTCTGCATCCTCCTGGCTGCATGAGACAGAGCCAGAATCAGCAGGTCCTGGCTGAATGTACCCAAAACCCCCCAAAAACTGGGCCAAAACAGCAGCCAAATCTTGTCCTGCCCCGGGATTCACACACAGCTTCAGGATATCAGAGAATAATGAAATCATGGAATGGTTTGGGTTGGAAGGGACCTAAAACTCATCCTCTCCCACCCCCTGCCATGGGCAGGGACACCTTCCATAGCCCAGGAACTCAGTTTGTGTCTTTCTACCCTCAAATGCTTGTTAATCAGGGAATATTGTTTTGTTTCCAAGACTTTTTGGCACAACATTTCCATTTGCAAGGCACAGGTGGCCTTTAAGGGAATGAGACCCGTGAGATTCCAAGATTCCTTTATTCCTGCTCAATTTGAAGTTTATTTGTTATTTTCCACGAGGTCCTGGTGGTACCCCAGCGTTGTTAATCTCCCAACTGCAGCTCCTCTGAAACAGAGGGGCTTAAGCCTCGTCATTTAATTTAGTCCAGATTTGAAAGTTTTCACAGGATATCCTTTTAATTCATTTTTAATTCCTTTATACATTTTTAATTACATTATTAGAGCGCTTGTGTTGGAATTCACCTGGAGTGCTGCGCAGAGATAATTAGTTAAAGTGGAAGGAGAAAGCCTTTTGTGTTTGGGGCTGCTGAGGATTACTGGAATTCGAAATATTCTGAGTCTTTAACTTCAAGACTGTGCACTCATATGGTCCAAATGCAAATCTGCAAACACAATGTTAACCTGGCAAGTGTGAATGGGAAAGAACAAAAAGCCAAGCAAACACCCACTTTCCCTGGGAACCACAGAATGCTCATTATTAGACCTGAAGCAGTAATGACACTCGAGCTGAATCTTGATTAAAAAAATTAATTGCTGCCTCACTGTAAAAATAAAAATAGGGAGAAAAGGATAAAGCAAACAAGAAAAGAGGTTTTTACAGGGCAGGAATTAATTGGAGCACAATGAATTCCCAAATCCTGCAGTGTAGGACTTGTTCTAACATCCTTAATAATAATTCCCCACTCCAGCTCCAGAGCACAGGTCAATAAACCCTGGCAATGGCAACAATTCCAGACACATTCCTGTTCCAAACAGAGCTCATTTGCTCTTTATTTACATTTGGAATTGAAAACAATAATGTTACATTTATGCTGTGGACCTGTAAACGTTCATTTGAATGATGTGTGCCTCTGAATTTTAGGGGGTCTCTTACTGAGCAGTGGAAGACAAGTTTGGTTTCTTCTGTTTCACCCAAGAAAAAATGTGCTGCTTGGAAAACTCAATTTGTTTTTAATTCTTTGCTCCCCTGATGACCACTCCTCTTAATTGGTATTAACTCAGAGTTCAGAACCTCACTGCTCACCAGAGAGGAGTAAAGTACAAATCAAGCTCTAGAATGGACTTGAGAGGAAAGTTTGGAGATTATCTTGCTCAAAGCTGATATTGGGCCCAGTCAGGAACTTTAATACCATTTTGCTTCCCTGGGAAAACAATGGATTTCACTGCAGCCTGGAGCATGTGCTGCTCCAAACCTGGCAGGATGAAACACTGCTCAGCTCCTGGTGAGTTGTATAAATGATAAATTTAAGCAGATGTTTGTTAGAAACTCCCTGACTCACTGATCTCTTAAGGAAACAAAAAAAGAAAAAGAATAGAATAGTGTTGGCTGTGTTTTGTACAAGTCCTCAAATGCTGCAGGGAGGGAATGGGAGCAAAACAATACCTGGGATGGAAGATATGAAAATTTTAAAATCCCAAGTGCCTTGTTATTTATTTATATCTTAAGGCACTTCCAAAAAAAAATTTAAAAATAGGTGAAATAGTAGACGAAATCTAAAGAGCAGCAGAAAAGATTTTTGGAATAGAGGATTTTGAAATCTGGAATTTTCACAACAATTGAGGAAATTGAATTTTTCTAATCAGACCTTAACACTGAGATTTAGGGATTAAGCGGAGATATTTCTTCAGAATTGCAGTTCAGGCCTTTTTGGGTTCCTCCACCTTCAGTGAGGCTTCAGTACAGACCTCATTTGTGGTACAGTATTAGTGATGAGGATTGTCTGAGTTCACTCAGCAACAGAGGGTCTCGGAACTGAAGACAAAATTCTAATTTTCCAATGGAAAACTCACTTTTCTTGTGAATTTGAGACTGGCAATTGCCTTCCTTTATATATTTCCCTTGAACCTGGATTTCTTCTCTGTGGTTTTACCATCCATCCTGATAAAACAGTTCTGGAGGAGAATTTAGGTGAAAGATAATCCCCCTCTGGTGCCATGCACTGTCCAAGGACAAAGCTCAAACCTGGCAGAAGAGGAAATTCCCTTTGCTCCAGAGAATCTGAGTAGCTGGATCCCACACAAGGATCTCAAATCTGAATCTTCCTTTGGGCACCAAGATATCAAGAAATTCCTGAAGACTGTCCATATTACAAATCCAGTATTTGTTTTATCTAAGAGTCAAAAAAAGGCCAAAAGTCCACTTAAAAATGACCAGCACTCTTATGATCAAAGCCCAACAGCTCCTAAATTAAATAATAAAAATGTTTCTGGGTAGCATAAAATTTCCTTGTCTTTTTCCTATACCACCCACAGGGCTCTTAATCCCACACAATTTAAATCAAGTGAAGAATTTGTCCAGCCCATGGCTGCAACGTGGAGCTCACAGAAGGACAATTAAAAGGTACCTCCAGAGTTCCTCCTGATTGGGGAACTTGATGGATCCTCATTTCCCAGGTTTTCTGCTGGACCATCCAGCTGTGGCTGACTGCTCTGATGGACTTGCACAAGGAAAAGAAAATGAAATCCCATTTTCTCTCTTGGCTTTTCCTTGAGGTAGCTTCCTCCAGCTGTGCAGCAAAATGTTATTTACAAGGACATTATGAATTTGCAGAGCAGAGAAAATCCCAGTTAGGGGGGATGAAGGAACACATCGGGTGTCGCCCTGCTTTTTGCAGGGTTCCATGTTTGTAATTTTGCAGAAGAAGTTCCCATGCATTTTCTATAAACACAGTCCTTGTTTTCCTAACGGGCCGGATTGTTTTGAACTTGTAGATTGTTTTTCATTCCTTTCCTCTGGGGTGGAGAAAGATGATTGACCATGTCTTTATCCTGTGAACTTATAGAGGTGGTAACCTCTTTGACCAATCCATGATTGTCTTTAGAAACAGATATAAATGAGAGAATAA
Organism: Drymodes brunneopygia; assembly: GCA_013400955.1. Classification (NCBI taxonomy): domain Eukaryota; kingdom Metazoa; phylum Chordata; class Aves; order Passeriformes; family Petroicidae; genus Drymodes; species Drymodes brunneopygia. The sequence goes on from VZTZ01016834.1 coordinate 14,573, forward strand.
AGAAGGGCAGGGCCTTTTGGTTGGTCCTGCCTGGAGATTCAACTGCTGCTCTGAAGCCTGCGTGTTTCTTCTGTTGCCAGCAGTGCAACAATCAGGGACAGGGGGAATCACCAATTCCTGAATTTCCCATTATTTCCTAATGGCCTGGTCTTTCTGTAGGGAAGGGGGAGATGGTGCTCCTGTGGCAGCTGAGGAATTTCAGGGACATTTTTTAGTCTGGGCATGACAAAAGCTGCAATCCAGTAAAGCCAGGCTGTGTTTGTCGCTGCTGCAGCAACAACCACCAGGAAATGTGAATTTTTAGCATGGGCCTGGTTCTGAACCTTTTAATGCCTCTACAAGACCTGCCCGGGCAGACAGCTGGAAAAAGGGGATTGCTTTTCCTTGACCTACATTCTTTAGGAGCATTCTGGGTTTAGTTTTTATATTTGTGGCGAGCTGAAATGTCAGGATTTCAGGTCTCCATCAGACAGGTCATCAATAAATTATAACGATCCAACGCACTCTTGGCTGTGCTGGTAAAAATTCCTAACCCCAAAACTCACACTTGTTGCCTGTCTATGAAGTATTTTAGTCCTTTGGGAGCAAGTGAAAATCATCTCTGCAAAAGTGTGATTAGAGCTGGAGTCTCTCCCCATCCTTCCTCAAAAGATCTGTGTAAATAAAGGTTCCCAGGGCATTTCTGCATGATCAGCCCACTCCTTTTCGTTTGCACACCGTTATTTAATTTTCAGAATCACTGCCATCCCTTTGGGTGACCGCATTTTGATTTCTTGGGTCGTTCTTCACCTTTTTCTGGCCCTGACCTGCCTGGAGCACTGTTCTGACCTCACGGAGAGCTCTGTGTTCTGACCTCACATGTGGATCAGCTTTGGAGCACTCCCGAGCCTCCGCTCCCAACTTCAAACAACAGCTCAAACTTCCAGCTCAGAAGTTTGCAGCTTTGGGTGCTGGCCAAAAACGATGCTGTCAAGCTGATATAAACCATCTGCTATTGTATTTACCAATTTTTTTGGCTCTCTGTAACTCTCTGGTTTGGAGGCAAGTCCTTCAGCGCAGTCCTTGAATGCTAAGTCTTGGGTGGAAGGGACAATATGGTCACAAACCACAAATTTAACTGAGCTCAGGGGAAGGAAAATAACAAAACACCTCCACAGCCACCTGTGACATCCTGGGACTGTTACACACAGAGGGAGTCTTGGTTCCCCCAGACTTGGAAGGAAAATTGTTTTTGTGATGACAACAAAGACACAAGCACAGATTCAGAGCTTTATCATTTTCCTCATCCAAATTTATATCAATGCTTCCTTAACCAGATAAAAACATTTCCAGTGTTTATCCATTTGTTTGAAAGCTGGATTGCAGATTTCTCCAGAATGTGGACATTTCCACCAAAGAGAAGATGGGAAATACTTTTATCACAGTATTTTGGCCTGGTTTTTCCCTTTTCAGGTGGAGTCAGAAAGGGAAAACACAAACAAAAGGTGATGATGCTACTGAGAACCTGCTGTAATTGAAGATGTTCATTGCAGGGGGGTTGGACTTGAGGGATGTAAAGGTCCCTTCCTGTCACCCTGCTTTTTGCAGGGTTCCATGGTTGTAATTTTGTAGTAGAAGTTCCCATGCATTTTCTATAAACACAGTCCTTGTTTTCCCAACTGGCCGGAATTGTTTTGAACTTTTAGATTGTTTTTCATTCCTTTCCCCTGGGGAGGAGAAAGATGATTGACCATGTCTTTATCCCGTGAACTTATAGAGGTGGTAACCTCTTTCACCAATCCATGATTGTCTTTAGAAAGAGATAGAAATGAGAGAATAAAGAAAGGCAGGGCCCTTTTGGTTGGTCCTGCCTGATGGCTCAAACTGCTGCTCTGAAGCCTGCGTGTTTCTTTTGTAGCCAACAGTGCGACACCTTCCAACCCAAACTGTTCTGTAAAAAAAGCACAATGTGCTCTTGAAAATAGTTCCTCTTCACTACAGGTCCTTGAAAAAGTCCAGAACAGCCTCCATGGCCCAAAACCACAAACCAAACTCCTCAGCTCTTCATAAGCACGAGGCTGGAGTGAAATGATACCCTAAGAAGTGCAAAAACTTATTTTATTCAGACAAATCACCTGGCTATCAGCTTGTGCCAGAGTTGACAGAAGGGTGAGAGCAGCAGAGTCAAGATGATGACTCTGGAAAATCCAAATAATTATCAAAATCCCTGAGAAGTAATAGTGCCTTAAGTAATCTACTCCACCAGACTTTGGAGCGTGGCACTTCTCTAATCTCCAGGAAAATAAAACATCAGTATTTATCTGTCAACACTGCTTAATCCATAGTCAGCACCCTCAGCAATGGGCCCACATGAAATAAAGTCTGGCACAAGCAGAGAGGCTGCTTTCCATCCCACACTCCTCAAAATGTCACGGAGTGACACATGATTGGAGTTTGCAGCAGAAAGCCCTGCTGTCCAAGCACTGAGATTTAAACAGACATATTTATGTGCTGTTCCTCAGCTGGCCCATCAGCTAATTAATTTTGCTTTTTAAATTTTTTTTTTATTTTTTTTTATTTTCTATTTTAGGAGAGTGTTATAAAACTTTGGAGAATATTGATGGGTTTGTTGTGGTGTTTTTATGCACTGACTCCACTCTGCTTTTTAAGGAATCTTTTGGCCAAACAGTGCAAGAGAATGGAGGCTTTTGAACTTCCAGTCCTCCCCATGTCAGGGAATTGTGCACGAAGCACAGAAATGATTTTGAACCCAAACATTGTCTCTGAGTGTAATAGATGCAAAACCAGAGCCCTTTGGCATCTCTGGCACTCACCAACATCAGGCTGGAGATCCTCCCACGGGATTCTGACAAACCTGATTACTAAAAAATGATCAAATCTTTCCACATCACGTGCAGCACAGCAATCAAATGGGAGCCTATGACAGCTCATCTGGCAAATCCTATTTCCCACCCCTATTATCAAAGGACAAACTGCTAAAACAAAGCCCACCCACTTGTTTAAAATTATTTTTTTGTTGCTCCGGGTTTTTAGGATATGCAGTTTATCTATGTTATCTTTATTATGCAGTCATTTAGAGAGACAATTTATGAGAGTGTGGAGTGACAGGGATGGGAGGAATGGCATCAAACTGAGGTTTAGATTGGGATATTGGGGAGGAATTGCTCCCTGGGAGGGTGGGCAGGCCCTTGCACAGGGTGCCCGGAGAAGCTGTGGCTGCCCCTGGATCCCTGGCAGTGCCAAAGGCCAGGTTGGAGCAGCCTGGGACAGTGGAAGGTGTCCCTGCCCATGGCAGGGGTGGCACTGGGTGACCTTTAATGTCCCTTCCAACCCAAACCATTCCATGATTATCTGCAATAACCACAACTGGGGAGAAAAAGGGAAAGGAGCGATTTTAAATACGAGATTAAAAAAAACCCTACTCAACAAAACTTGGAGCCACCTGAATTAAAGTTCAGCGTCTGCTGTTTCCACCTTAGGGCCCTTCCCTCTCCTCCATCTCCAGCCCCATCTGTGCCTCCCCCTGAACCTGAGCATTTGATGAAGGACTCGTGTTTAAACCAAGCTCCAGCACCATTTGCTCTCATTAAATCCCCCAGGTGGTGATGATGAGTCAGGGCAGTGCCAGGGAACCACGACCCCTTGCAAACGCTGGGAAATGGGTGCCAAATGTTCTGTGAAGTGCTGGAGTCACCCCGGCTCACTTCGCCTCTGCACTCGTTTTTTTAGGGCTGGGGCTGGAGGAGTTTCAGCGAGGTTTTATTAAGACAAATGTGCACGGAAAGAGTTTTTAAATTACCGGTGTTCAGGAAACCTGCTTGGAGGTAAAAATAGGGATTGGCCAGGGACGAGATGCATTTGTGTGCTCAGGCTAATCAGGAAGGAGGATACAACTGCTGGAAAAAGGCAGAGGTAAAGGCAAACAAATCCAAAGAGTGATTTTATTCAGGATCTTCCTTATAAACAGTCCTAGGTACATTTTTAAATTTATTATGAGGAACACTGCTTTATTGGGCAGTAAAGACACAACACAGCTGCACTTCTTGTTGCTCACCAAAAAAAGCTGAATCTTTGTCTGTTCTTTGTTTCCTGACAGAAAGTTAAGGAAATGTTGGAAATTTCACCTCAGAAAAACATTTTCCATTCTCTAACCATGGTAATTTTATCCCCAAACACTTTGCAGGGCACTCAGGTTGGTGAATCAGATCCATTGCTCATGCAAGGCACAGCAAATCCCCCACATTGCACTCAACAGATCAGCACTGCAGTGATTGTTTTATTAACATTAAAATCAAGTTATTAATGAACAATATCAGCAGCTTCTTCATGCTAATAATGATTAATTGCACTTCTATTTTGGAAAACAGCCGACCTCCAGCAATGGATGAGAGCAACATTTGGTGCTGGCGTCTCTCCTGCAAAGCTTACAAATAATTTGGTAGAGCAGCTAATTATCTGACAAAGCCAATCAGCCATTAATCTCTTAGGAGATTCCATGAGACCACCCTTTTAGAGAAGTCAATCATTATTAATTTTTTGGTTTTTTTGCTGTTTTTCACCTCTCTGATGTCACCACTCAAAATCTGGGCGTGCTAAATCAGGAGTTGTCCTCAGCGTGCCTGATTAAATCCATTGGAGCTGCACCATTTTTATTAAATCCAAACATTTCTAGAGTTCTGAAATTCTTAAAGGGAAATGTGTGCAGAAATTCGTTCCAAAAATACTATTTGTTGCATGGAAATGTTTTTCATAGGAATTTAATGCTCAGTACATAATCAAGTGGGTTTCAGCCCAAAATACCACAAATTTAGTTTGGAATCTGAGATGCACAAAGTGATTCAAAATAAGAATTATTAAATGCTTGTCACAGAATTGGTCCTTAAAGTAGTGGAGAAAACTTCACAAAAACTCTTCCTATTCTCAGAAGAACGCTTCCATATTAATTTTCCTTCCAAAATAGGTCACTCTTTGTCATTAAATAACTATTGCTTGCTTGATTTCTTTTTTTAGAGGGAAACTACAAGGCTGACACGAAGCTTGGGAGGTATTTTTGACTGGAATGTGCTTTTAAATGAGACCTACTTCTTCCTCCTTCTAGCTCTTTTCTATTTCTTGCACCAGTTCCTCTTGTTGAACTTTCAAATTTAGGAGGAGATTATGCCCTCATTTATTCCCTCTTGCTCTGGGTTGGTTGCAGAGCCTTCTTTTCCCCACTCTTCATCGCCATCACTTTTTCAAAAGGAGGTGGGATGAAAGGGGTGTATTTATGGAATCCTTTGTGATTTATTATAGGTTTTTAAAAATGTGTGGAAATGCTGGATCAGATCCATGGGTGCACACCTGCAGGCAAACTGAGGAGCAGAAGAAGGAAAACAAGGTTTGTAAAGTGGATAAGATTTTTAGCATCTCGAGGGCAGGGGTTGTTTTTTACCCAATAAAGATGCAAGAAATGACCAAAACGCTGAGCTGAATGCAATGAAACCTAAAAACTCACTGATTTTATGTGTGAATACATCAAGAGAGGCTTGGATGGAGGAAATCCAGCCTGGGGGTGCTCTCCAAGGGACCTGCAGGAGATGCTCAACCTCCAGGCCCCAAAATGTCAGCTCCTCCAATGACCATGGACAACATCCCTTTGTCCCTTACGCCTCACAGAAGATGTCCCTGCTCCATCACAGGTTTTTGGGGATGGGGAATTCATTCCCATGGGTAACTTGTCCCTCTCCTGCACCCCAGAGCCCGAGGACATCCCTGCAAAGATGGTACCCATGGAAACCACGGAGCTGCCGGGTTTCACAGCCCGCATTTCTGACAAAGTGGTGGCAAAGTGTTTCCCATTTCTCTTTTAAAAGTAGCAATTATGGTATCTCCTGCACTTTAGCTGGTAATAAAACACCTGATTGTGGGAGATTTTGGGAAATGTCTACACACAGCCCTTGCCACTCGGTGTTTTCAGCCTCGTAAACCCAGTTGCTGTTCACTTTGCTTTGCATAACTGCAGGCCAATTAATCTTCCTTTAAATGAACTTATCCGGGCAGGAGCACACAATTCTCAAGGGAGGAATGCATTACTTGCCCTCCCAAAATGAGCTGCAGGCACTTTAGGTTCCCAAAACAGCTGTAAATCTCCCGAGCTGTTTAGGAGAGGTGGGCTGCAGGTAGGATGGAATCCAAAATTCCTCCTAAACGCACTGGGATTGAGCCATGAGGGAAGATCTTTTCATAGAACTCGTGTTTGAAAGAGGGAAACTCAACCCCTTTCCCTGCCTGTGCCAGGAGGTTGGGATGAGATGATTTTTAAGGTCCCTTCCTGTTGCACTGCTGGATACGAAAGAAACACGCAGACTCCAGAGCAGCAGTTTGAATCACCAGGCAGGACCACCCAAAAAGTCTCTGCCCTTCTTTATTCTCTCCTATTTATATCTTTCTTAAGACAATCATGGATTGGTGAAAGAGGTTACCACCTCTATAAGTTCACAGGGTAAAGACATGGTCAATCATCTTTCTCCACCCCAGGGGAAAGGAATGAAAAACAATCTAAAAGTTCAAAACAATCTTGGCCAGTTAGGAAAAACAAGGGCTGTGTTTATAGAAAATGCATGGGAACTTCTACTGCAAAATTACAAACATGGAACCCTGCAAAAAGCAGGGTGATACCTTCCAACCCAAACCACTCCGTGATTTTTTGATACGTTCTTTACCAGAATCCTGCAGGATTTGTATTAATTCCAAGTGTTATCAGGTCACCTTTAATAATAGGAAATATATCAGGATATGAACAAGGATCTATTTCCTTGTACCTCAGCCACACAGAGATGACTGCAGAGCATCCATATGGTTCCTCTTCTGTGCTTGGTACAACCACACCTGGCCCAAAATATTTATTGGATGTAGTATCCCAGGAATTATACGGCCCCTGAGACAGCAGAGCTGGTGTTTCTGCCAGGGTAAGTTATGTTCCAGCTAAATAATGTTACAACCCAAAGTTCATTGTGCTACACGAGGTGTGGGAAAAGGTTTAAAGGGATCTTTGCTGTCCCAAAGGATCTATGTTTCTTCACCTTCCATCCTTGCAGTCTAAAAATGTTATCTCTATTACCTCAACAATCTTTTTTTTTTAAGGCTTTGCCGGTTATTTCTGTGTGATTGTGGGTTTTGGTGGCTTTTTTTCCCTCTTTGCTGTCTTTTATGTGCACATGAAAAATGAATAAAAGCCGTGCAATGAAAGATATTTCATTAATAAAAGCTTTTCAGATCTTTATTAACCGCTAGTGCCATTAGTCAGGGAGAGGAGAAAATTCCTCACAGTCTGAATTCCCAAGCTGATTCCCCGAGGCAGCAAAAAAGGGTAAAAAAACTGTTGCAATAAAAAAAAAAAAATCATGGAAAATTCCGAGCTGCTGCCTTCACTGCTCTGTGATTGTGTTACTTACATTTCTCTGATGGAAACAAACAGAGGCTGTAAATGTAAAACAACGGGATCTGAAGCGGAGGTGCTGCTGCCTGGCCCACAGTGGGACCATTTCCAGCAGGCAGATCCCAGTTATTGCCAGCCCACCCTGCTTTCCCCTCACATTTTGTGTTTTTGTGACTAACCACGCACCAAAGAGCTTCCCACAAATGCTTCATTAAGGAACTTTTGATTAGTCATGAACGCTCTACGGCCACCAAGAGATTTACTGAATATTAAAAACTTCTGCTGCTCCGCCTTACCGGGAAAAAGATTGACATATTTAATGGGAACAAACAATCACGGCCCTTCTACAGTCATTGTTTTGGAATTGAAAATCCAATATCACACTAAGAAATATTTGTCTGATTTTCCTACCCTTTTTCATCCTCATTATTTACTTGAACACGATACTTTTTTCTGAAACACTGGAAGACACAAAGCCACCTTTCCACTTGTGATCTCTGCACCCAACTCTATTTTTGGGCAATTCCTGAAGCCCTGTTGAGGCTGTGCAGTGAAATATTCTCATAAACACTTTGCAAATACCCTGCAAAATAATTTTTCTCTTCACATCTACACAGGAGCTCTTTAAGGGTGCAGGGGAATTCCTAAAAATATTGTGCTCTTTAAAGGAAGAGAGATCCCAAAGGTTGGATGCTCTATGAGCTGAAGGATGTGATTTGTAAGAGCTGGTCAACATGGCAAAGTTAATTACAGTTAATCAGATACAAACATGAATAGCCACGGTATTTTTGGGGTAATAATTCTGAAGAAAATGAGCCCCAAGTTGTTAAAGATTCGGACCTGGACTTCAACCTCTGGCACAGGATTTGGTTTTAGATGGACTGAGAGTCTTATGATGATTCTTGTCGTGGTAGCTGAAGTCTGAAGTGAGGAACCATACAGAAAATACCCTGAGGAAAATATTCAGGTGCTCCAAAAGTGAGGATTGTGTTGAGCTTCCACAGGGTGAAGAGAAAGGGTTCTGGAAAATTATTCTAAATGCTTCAAACAAACAATGATTAAATTATTGTAAAAAATAAATCCAAAATTTGATTTCTCTTGGTAGTTATCCTTATCAAAGGACTTTGGACATCTCTGGTGGTGCTCCCTGACCCTTTGTACCCAACGGGAGGGACAAAACCAGTGCCGTGCTGTGCTCCAGTGGAGTAGCTGGAGTTGAACTCTGTTGCTCTGCTGGCTATGACAGAAACACTCAGGATTCAGAGCAGCAGTTGAATCTCCAGGCAGGACCAACCAAAAAGGGCCCTGCCCTTCTTTATTCTCTCATTTATATCTCTTTCTTAAGACAATCATGGATTGGTCAATGAGGTTCCCACCTCTATAAGTTCACAGGATAAAGACATGGTCAATCATCTTTCTCCGCCCCAGGGGAAAGGAATGAAAAACAATTTACAAGTTCAAAACAATCTTGGCCAGTTGGGAAAACAAGGGCTGTGTTTATAGAAAATGCATGGGAACTTCTACTACAAAATTACAACCATGGAACCCTGCAAAAGCAGGGCGACAGAACTGGAGACACCTCATTCCTGCAGAAACAGGAGCTGATCTCCCCCTAACTGGGATCATTTTCTCAGGTTCAGTGCAGACACTCCTGATTCATAAACTCGAGACAAAGGGAGGCCCACGGAGCTTGCAATAAACTTTGCTTTTAGCCTGAAGATAAAGCAGCCAGAGTTCCATTTGCAGCAGGAACAGCCACAACCTCTATCCTATTGATTTTCCATGCTGCTGCAGATGGGGAATATTGGCTGCTCCTGCCCAGCTGGAGGTGCTCGCTGAGATTTAAATATTTATTGCTCCTTCAGTAATTTCTCCAAGTTTCCCTGAGTTTTTTTCCAGCTTGTCTGATCTCCACCGATGGGGAGGAAAACTTTTTAAGCTGCCAAAAGCCAAAGTATTTTTAGAGAGGGCATCATGTATTGATTATTGCCAAATCTCCCTGGACTAAGACACTATGCTATTGTCAGCATTTTTATTGCTGCCACTGCTTTTTCTTTTTTTTCCCTTTAATGGTTACAAGTGGCTCTAATATATTTTAGACCAAACTCTTCTACCAGTTGGAAGAGAACTTTTCATAAGGACCCTATCCAGCTTCAAGAGGCAGAAAAATGAATATATTTGCTGTGTTTCTGTTTCTACCACCTATTTCAGAGAAGAAGAAATGCTATTTCTGTTGGTTTTGACAAGCAAAGAGAATAACCTCGTTCTTCTCTTGGGCTCGCTATCCCTTCCCAGATTACAGTTATCTCATAGGTAATGTAAAAATCTTACAGAAATTGAAATGCGTGAAGGGGAGACAAGAACAGGTCTCTCAGGAGCAAGGAAACAGGAATTTGTCAGGGGAATTGGGCCCAGAAAACACAGGAATAACTCGTGAACAATGAAGATTCTGCCCATGTGGAAAATGTTACTGAAAAGTTCAGTTTGATGCACATCTGGAAGGCAAAGCCCTCCTTGTTCTGCTCCCCTGGTCAATATTTAACCTCTCAAAACCAACCCTGCACAGAGCACGAGTCCAAAAGAGCCATCAGGTCCTGGGCACAGACCATTCATGGGTCTGTGAGGAGCAGCTGAGGGAGCTGGGAAGGGTCTGGAGCTCCAGGAGAGGCTGAGGGAGCTGGGGAAGGGTCTGGAGAATCCCTGAGGGAGCTGGGAAGGGTCTG
>VZTZ01016834.1:24851-36209 GCA_013400955.1 Drymodes brunneopygia
CTGCTCGCAGGGAACAGGGACAGGAGGAGAGGGAACGGCCTCAGGCTGGGCCAGGGGAGGCTCAGGGTGGACATCAGCAGGAATTTCCTCATGGAAAGGATTGGAGGGGCTGCCCAGGGAGGTTTGGAGTCCCCCTCCCTGGAGGTGTCCAAGGAACGCCTGGATGTGTCCCTCAGTGCTCTGGGCTGGGGACAAGGTGGGGATTAGGCACAGCTTGCACTCCACGATCCTGGAGGGCTTTTCCACCCTTAATGATTCTGTTATTCCGTGATCTTCGTGGCCGGCAACATTTTATTTCTGCATTTATCTCCATGCAATAGCTTTTTATCTCTCCTGCTTTAGTTTATTAAAAAAAAAAAAAAAGAAAATCATATCAGAAACGTTCTCCTTTTCTCATGCCACAACTTGGCACAGACCCTGACATTAAGCAGACCTTTTTTTTTCAGATCCTGATAGCACATTTCTGTTCCCAAACAGACCCAGATAACCTAGGCCACTGCTGATGAGAGGCTTATCTGTGGTGTTTCTGTCAGAGACAGTGCAGCGTAACACAGGTCAAGTGAGCCGGGGCTTGTGTGAGAAAAAGAGAAAATTAATTGCAAAGCCCAGCTTACAACATCTCCAGTAATGAACTTGTCCAGCTCACTGTTCTCTCTGATGCTGAAATTCAGGAGGCTGGGGCTGGACCTGCTGTGCTCCAGCTGTGTGCACAGCATTCCTCCCTGTGGGCAGGATAATTGGGATTTTTATCCCTTCCTCTCCTCCCTGGGGCAGGATAAATGGGGTTTTTATCCCTTCCTCTCCTCCCTGTGGGTCAGAGCAGGGGGATATCAGTGTGACAGAGCCAAGAGGAGCCTCAGCACGCCCACATTTCCTGCTGCACTTTGGGACGTGCCATTCCTGTGTCCGTGTCCCTCCTGGAACGCCCTGGGACGGAGGGAGGGCACTGAGGGAGCCCCAGGAGAGGAGCAGGAATGCTGCAGCTGCTTCCCAGGGACACGTGGAGGGAGCAGGAGCCACTCCAGAAATGAGGGGTGAGGAGAAGCCAGCTCCACTTGAAAGGACTCAGAGAAAACTCACAGCTTCTCGAGTTGCTGGATCAGCGGTGACAGAGCAATACCAGGGATCTCAGCCCCGTGCCAAGGGAAATCCTTGGAAAATGGGACGGGAATGACCCAGGTGCACACAGTGCCAGCACTGGGAAATATTCTTGCTCCTCTTCTCTGGTGTTTCCTATTGCTTAAGTAAGGGTGTTAGCGTGGAAACACATAATCACAGAATGATTCTATGAAGGTGCTTTATTGAAGCGCTGGAACCCCAGGGTAGGACCCAAATCAGGAGTTCGACATGATTCCAAAATCGAAACATATTTATACCTTTTATTTACATAACTTCCATATGATCATTGGTTAATCACTAACTCGATATTATTCTATTGCATATTGTTTCTGTCCAAGCACGAGTTTCAATCCCCCTTTGTTTCCATTCAGCCATAAGTTTCAGCTCCTTTGTTTCTATTCAAGCATAAATTTCAGCTCCCATTTCTGCCACCCCCTCCCAAATAATTATGTTTACTAATGATTACATCTAGAACATGCTGCTCAGGCCTACTATGCTACTGTGATTTTCAAAACATTTTGACCCAATGCTATCAAGGGAAGCATGGAGTGAGAGCTGGAGCTGCACAAACCCCAAGGATTTCAAAGCCCATTTGCTGACCTTCACTTTTCCAACACCTCTGAAAAGTCCAAGGCTGACACCGTCATTGTGCTCAGCCCTGAAAATAACCCAGATGATTTCAACCAATTTCTGGGCAAAATCCAAACTCTTCCACGAATTCTACACACCCAGAGAGCTCTTCCAGAGCCAATACCAGGGATCACATTGTGAGTGTCCTCACTAAACTCTGCCTAATGCACAGCACAACAATTCTGAATTTACCCAGCAGAGTTCTCCTTTCTGCATTTGTTACACACAAACTTTGTACAAATAGCATTATTTTCTTTTTTTTTATTATTATTTTTTTGCCTCTGCTTGTTATTCCCAGCAGCTTTTTTTAGTGCTATTTTGCCATTTCTCACAAGTTCCTCTGTGCTGTAATTATGCCAGTCTGCTTTCCAAATACACATTTTTTTGGGGGTACTGAAATAGAAAGGTTGGGACCGCTCAAAGGAAGGGGGAATAATTTTCACAAAATTATTTCGGCGACTTCAGGGACTGCAACTCAACATTTTTACAGCTTTCCATAGATTTCCCTTCTCCCTCCACTTGCACATGTTTGGAAATCACTCAGGCAACACGACACCCTGAATATCCCAGCCTAGGAAAAGCAGCAGCCGTGCCTGTAGGAGTGGATATTTCACACGAGACAAGTGGTTATTGTCAACGAGGCTGGGAATAACTCGCCTGAACATTTCCAAGCTGGCTCCAGCTCTGTGTATGCAACAGGAGCAGTGATGGAGTGGTTGCAATATTTCTGCAGCAGCACAGCTCCCTGCAGACGTCAGCAGGTTTTAGCAGGCTCCCAGGGAATGTTCCCACTCTTTATTGCACTGGGGAAGTTCTCTCTCCAACAGCTCGGGCCAGGTTAGGCTTTTCAAAAGCCCTGATTCTTGAATTTTATATTTTAGTGTTTTTTCACTGATGGGGCTGAAGGGTTTTTTTTGGCGAATTTTTATCAGAAGTGAACAAAGAGGAAAAAATATTTCCCAGACTCTGCTTGAAAGTCCATAACTTTATGTAATTTTGGGGCTGAAATGTGCAGACAACATGATTAGGCAACATAAGAAATGCCATATAAGATAAAACCCCCAAGAACTGAATTTCTAATATTGTGAGCAGACTTTGGGGCTGGTGCTATTTAGAGCTATGAACTCCAGCTCTCTTGAGATAACCAAGAGAAATCCTCTGCAGCTGAGGTGGGAATTCAGGGATATCTCCTTTGAAATCTCTGTTCATCAGTATGGGAGGCTGCTCTCCTGCCTCTGCTCAGAACTCTCCCTCCAGCAAGGTTAGAGAGTGGCATCACAATTTCATAATAAGGCACAGGATGAGCACAGCATTCCTGAAATGTGCAGGGCTGCCTGGAACTGAGGAGGTGCCCCAAATTAAATGATGGCAAACCCCACAGCCCAGTTAAAACACTGACTCACAACTTACTGACTGAAGCAAAAGGGCTTCAGCTCCAGCCCAGCCTTTCCCAGCAAAGCACTTATTTCTGGGGGTGGCTCTCAGTTGATTTTAGGAGGGCTTTGCTGCTTAGATGTTTGTTGAAATTAAAACCAGGAGAGGAGTTTAGCAAAGGCCACCCAGCTCTCCTGGCAGAGGCATCAGCTCTCACATTCTCCCCCTTCTCTTCACACCCTGGAGATGAGATCCTGCTCCCTGCCAGCACCTCTGCCTCTCTCTGAGCCCTCATTTGCTGGCCAGGGGACAGGTCTGTCACTGTGCCAGCCCGGGGAGGAGATGTTTGTGCCAGAGCAATTCTGTGGGACGTGACCTGGGCATGGCATTTCTGCCATTCCCGTCCGTTTCCCGCTCGCCCCCATCCCGGGATAACTCTCTCATCACTCCCCAGAGCACAGCAGGGACAGAAATCAGATCCCTGACTCCACTTCCTCCCAGGCACCTGCTTGAGGCAGGATTAGAAGGATAACAACCTCCACCTTCCCCTGCCAGGTCTGCAAGAGGAACTTGCAGGCCAAATATTCTGTCCCACACATAACCCGGGATTGCAGTAACCCTGCCCATGGCAATTTACTCACACACACAAGATAAAAAAATTGATAAATGAATAAATAAAAGTTCCTATTTTGAAGTCATAGCCCAGCTGGTGATCTCCACAGGCTCCCCAGCTGGCACACTGGGCTTGGCAGTGTCACACGTCCTTCTGTGTGACATGAGGAGAAGTTTGGATTGTCCCACCACGGGGTTTGTCGCCACCCACCACTCCTGACAGGAATCCTCAGGAGGAGGATGGAACTGCTGAGGTCTCTGTGGCTTGTGGGACCCTTTTTATAACATATTATTGATATCATTGAATGATTTGGGTTGGAAGGGGCCTTAAAGTTCATTTTATTCCACCCCTGCCATGGGTACCTGCCACTATCCCAGGTTGCTCCAAGCCCCTTCCAGCCTGGCTTTGGACACTTCCAGGGATGGGCCATGAAGAACTCAATGTGTCCCCAAAAGCAGAGAATTCACCCTTTCTAATAATAGGAAATTGCTCCAAAATCAATGAAATCAATTAGTAATAAAAGGCAGATCTCAAGAGTGTTAAACCCAGATTGCCCACCCCAGATGAGGGCTGGAGGCAGCTGATGGCAAAAGATTTTGGTTTCCAACATTGTCGCCCTGCTTTTTGCAGGGTTCCATGGTTGTAATTTTGTAGTAGAAGTTCCCATGCATTTTCTAGAAACACAGTCCTTGTTTTCCTAACTGGCCGAGATTGTTTTGAACTTGTAGATTGTTTTTCATTCCTTTCCCCTGGGGCGGAGAAAGATGATTGACCATGTCTTTATCCTGTGAACTTATAGAGGTGTCAACCTCATTGACCAATCCATGATTGTCTTAAGAAAGAGATAGAAATGAGAGAATAAAGAAGGGCAGGCCCTTTTTGGGTGGTCCTGCCTGTGGTTCAACTGCTGCTCTGGAGCCTGCGTGTTTCTTCTGTTACCAGCAGTGCAACACAACATCTCAATTGGAATGGCCTGGCTGGGTTGGTGTCTGTATTAGAACACCATTTACAGAGCCCGTGTGGAATCACAGGCTGAATAAATCCAGGGACAGAGCCGCCGACAGCGAGAGGGAAATTCGCACTTCATTGGATTCCGTGTCAGCTCCCATTAAATTCAAAGGGACAGGAGAGGCTTCACGGGGTTACTGAGCATCTGTAAACACTTCAAAGCCTGCCCCAAGTTACAGGTTTATTCTTCAGTTCAAAAAAAAAAAATTGGCCAGGCAAAGAAATGTTTATTTCTTATTAGAGAAATAGGAGAGCAAGGAAGAGCAAACCAAGAGGCTTCATAAACGAGCAAAGACATCCAAAAAATTTGATTTAAATATTATGATATTTGGGGTGCTGCACAGCCTAGGAACCTCATTGGATGCAGGGAACCTAATCTAATATGATTTATTCCTCTGTTTTACAGCTCTTGGCAACACATTTTCATTCCAGGGTGGCCTCAAGGGCACTTGGCATCCTCACATTTCAGGTCTGATGTGCTTCACGTTGAGGCTCTGGACTAATGGACACATTCACAGAATCTCAGGATGGTTCAGGTTGGAAGGAGCCTCCAAAGGTGACTTTGTGCAACCCTTCTGCTCAAGCAGGACCACCCAGAGCCAGTGGCCAAGGCCAGCTTGGATGGGACTTTAGGAAACTGGGTCTAGTGAGTGACAGCCCTGCCCAAGGCAGTGGGGTTGGAACGAGGTGATCTCGATACAGACCCAAAGGCTGTTTGATTCCAGGGAATGGTTCTTCTCTTTGAAGATTTCCTTGATAAACGAGGTTTTTTTCTTTTCCTCTTGCACATTTCAGGTTAGTCACAAATGCAGGCCTGTGTCACACTATCGGACATGAAAGAAACACGCAGCCTTCAGAGCAGCAGTCAGGACCACCAAAAAAGGCCTGCCTTTCTTTATTCTCTCATATTTATCTCTTTCTTAAAACAATCGTGGATTGGTCAATGAGGTCACCCCCTCTACAATTTCACAGGGTAAAGACATGGTCAATCATCTCTCTCCACCCCAGGGGAAAGGAATGAAAAACAAGCTAAATGTTCAAAACAATCTAGGCCGGTTACAAAAACAAGGACTGTGTTTCTAGAAAATGTATGAGAAATTCTACTGCAGAAGTAAAAACATAGAACACTGCAAAAAGCAGGGCCTGGAGTCCAGGAGATGTTTGATGTGGTTGTTAGAGATGGCGAATCTCAGGGTGGAATATTTGATAGGACAACTGAGGGGAGCAGCAAAAAGTTTTCCTGCATCAAGGAGGTGGAAAAGAAGGAAACTGCGGCGTCAGCAGCTCTGCACCTCTGTGGCTGTGCCTGGCAGGTCTGAGCTGTGCCATCAATCAGCTCTGAGCTCCTCCCGTGGCTCTGAGTCACCCCAGGTCTCAGAAGCAGCCGAGATCCCTGGCTGGGGGACCATAAAGTGAAGCCAAGCAGGCCAGTCCTGGTCCCCAAAGAGCTCCTGAGGAGTTCCATAACTCACCCAGAAACACCCTCGGAGCAGCGCACGCGTTTATTGCCAACCACAACTCATTTCTTTGTGTTTGATTTTACAAATTCTCCATTACTTGCTTCAGTTACGCCGAAACGGCCTCCTGTATTTCAAGGTATTTCAGGCTGATCCTTGTACTTGGCTTTTCTGCGTGGAGAAATGTTCAGACAATTGAACAATCAGATTACTGAGAAGCTGTTAAGTGCCTCGTGATGCGGGGAAGTGTGAGCTATTTAAGAGCTAATGTGAAAAATGGCAAATTATGTGCCACCAGCTAGGTCTGAAAGGGAAAAAAGGAGGAATAAGTCAGTGTGATTAGACAGGACTGTATTCAATAAGCAGAATTTTGGTTTGAAATTGTGCAAGGAGAATTTTATTCCTTAGCAGATTTTTCCTTTGGATTATAGGAGATACCTCTGCTCTGCAAGACACATTTTGCTTTTGCAGTCCTCATATTTGGAAGAATAATCTGATTGAGAAGAATTGGATGCACAGAAATGAGACTTTCTTGTTTTTTCGCATGTAGATATTAAAATGGATTCTCTATATTAAAAACCGCAAAGATTATTTATCCGAGAAGTGCCCAATCAATCATTTTCCAAGCAGAAAAGCTGTCAAAAAGAAAAATGCTGCATTGAGGATCGTTCTTTGGCAACCCTGCCCAGGTTTCTCTGGAATGAGAAGTTGTTGGGTTCATTTGAGTGGACACAGCACAAAGCCATTACTTTAAGCAGCTGGTGAATTTGGCCAAAGGACTGAGTGAGCATTTGCACAGAAAATCTGAATAAAATTAACTGCAATGCCTGTGTTTGGCTGTGTTTTATTGATGGGGATTTACCAAGTCCTCAGTTCTGAACTAAATCCGAGGTTTAAAATGTAAATTTTAACAGAAGAATTCCCACAGCACCAAGTGAGACACAGGAGATTTAAATGAATGTCCTTTTGCACAAACTCTGGAGAAACCCAAGGGTGTCAGAGACTTCCTGGTAGAATAAGAGGCTGTTTGGAATTTTTATGGGATATCCTGGTTGCAATAATTCATTACATCCAGCTTTCAAACCCCAAGATTCTGTTCCAGATGCCAAACTTTCACTCTCCAGTCCCAAAAATGCTCCCCTTCCACAGCACCATCATTTCTGGATTGTACAAGTAAAAAGCTCGAGTTTATCTTCCCAAAATTCTTCTACTCCAGAACTTATTTAGGTTGTACTGACAGTCTGAATCTGGCTTAGAGGGAAATTGGCAATGCAGAATATTCAGGAATTCGTGGCTCATGTGCTCATAAAATGAGGAAAGCTTTACATCAGAAAATACTTTTAATAATATTTACAGAAAATAAAGCAGAAACTGTGTTTGTAATAGAATCTCCAGCATGGAAATACCATCAATGTTTATTAAAACTGGAAACAAATCTGAGTGTTTATGGCATTAAAGATGGAGACAAAAGAATTTATTGGACTGAAATTTAAACCAATGACAAACCATTCAGACATTTTCATGAAGCCCAAAGGATTGCAAGGGAAATGTAAAAATACTTTTAATTGCAGCATTTTGTACCATTCTCTATATATTTACAGAAGTAACTCTACCCTAGAGAGAGATGGCAAGTGTTTGGATGAAGGAAGGTGAAGGAGGTCACCAAAATTGCACATTCCGTGGAAAATGGGGAATATGGGCACTGTAATTAATGGATCAAATTGCCAGGGAATTGTAGAGAGGATCAGGGGGTAAAAAGATAATTAGCAGATCAAAGGGTAAGAAGGCAAGAGTTGAAATAAAGTGCTGGTAATGGAGACAGCTAAAGAGGAATTATTGACCAATAATTGTATTGCTTTGGGCAATGTCTGCCTTGATAGAGCTGCTATTAAGGAGGTTTTTAATGCACTCATCTGTTTTTATAAAAGTGGAATTATGAGTGTCAAATGGCACGAATTCACTGCAGAGCTCTGCCTGTAACCTGGTTTTTAGGAGTTTGTGCCAATGGGAAAGGGAAGGAATTGAGGCTGCAGGGGTCGGACACGTGGCCAAGGGATCTTCCTTGAAATGGAAGAATAACACAGAGTGGGATTTTCAGGGATTTGGGCATTTTGTTCCTGAACCAACAGAAATTGCAGAGTTTACTCTGGAGTGGGGGAAATGTTGGGTTAAAGCCTCCACTGCTCTGAGTTTTATTCCCTTCCCTGCAGGCTGAGTTTTGTCTGAGATCCCTCTTTGCACTCTGGACTAACAAGTCCCAGCCTTGGGAGCTCCTGGAGGGATTTGTTCTCAAGCCCCCTCTCTAGAAAGGAATTTTTGGATGTGCTGGTCTTAATATTTGAAATAATACCTATTCTGAGTGTGGATAAAAATGGGAAAAGCCAGAGTGGATGAGATTTATGGGACAATGACACAAATCTGTTGAGATCCTTGGTGAGCAGGGGATCCTCAGGTGGGCTGCAGTTTTTCCAGGGATTTCCAGAGGATAATTTTGGTTTCTGCCTCCATTTTTTCAGAGTCCATTCACTCACCAACAACAGCAGCATGGAATATGTAAAGGAAATGGCATTTGTAGTTAGCCCCTGATGGATTTTCCTCTGCAAAGAGAGGCAGATAAACACGATTTGTTCACATCTTTGCTCTCCCATTTGGCTCATCATTAAGAGAAATCTGTGAGAAAATAAATGTACATTCTGAGGTGTGGAATTATGGTTTTTTTTTTGTTAAACAGTAAACACCTCCCAGATTATTAAGTGATAGGGAAGATTGAAAATGTCACTCAAAGGAGCTCTTGTGCTGCAGCTGAAGGCAATGACAAAATTTTAATTAACTGAAAGTCACCCAATGATCAAGAAGTGGGAGTGCTGTGTCATTCCCAGAGATGGATGGATACAGAAGTTTTATGGAACGGAGGCAATGATGAGTGCTTGTGTATCAAATTGTGATTTTGGTTCGTAATAATCATTTTTGCAACCAGAATTCTACTTGCAGTCAGAGCTCCAGGGTCAAGATCTTTTTAAGAGCAGAGAGGGGGAAAATTCTAACTGTGCTCATCACTGTAGCACTGAAAATGAGACATGAAATGGGATGGAGGTCTAGATAAAAATATGCTAAAAAATAAAAAAGAAGCTTTTTTTTCTGCAGTTATCACTCTTAATTAAAAAATAAAATAATTTAAATATATTTGCTTTAGGTCATGATAAATGAGGTATGGTTAAGGTTACTTAATGACTGATGTAAGTTCTGTTAGAAGTACCTATAAAATTTATATCCCTGTAATTAGTGAGCGAGGAAAGTTTAATATTTCAGAAATATCACTTTGGAGAATTCCAGCTGGTCCTCACAGTCCTGAACAAGCTCCTTTGAATTACTTTCCAAACAATTCTTAGTAAATGATCACTCACACCTTTTGTTGCTTTTTCTGGGTTATAACCTTAATTTTCTCACCTGTGAGGTGATAAAACCATGTCAGTGTTGAAATGCAGCTGAAATGTCCCTGTTTTGTGAGGAATGGTGCTGGAGAGAGGCTGCTGAGGTGATCAAACATCCTGCAAGCAGGAATGTCATCTGGGAGATTGAGAGGTGTGGTGAGAACTCCTCTCTGCCTACACACTTCCACCACTTCTCACTCAAAATGAGCACTTATAAATAGTTTATAAATTAAATAAATTAACCCCAGCACTCACAGGCTGGGGATCATTTACACCTTCCACACGTTTTTCTGTTAATAGTGGATAAAACATGAACTCCTGCAATCAGGGCATGAATTAAAATGGAACAGAACTTGAGAGATCAGGAGCTGGTGTTCTTTTCCAGGCAAAAACATGGATTTGGAAGGAATAGATGGATAATTTGCAATACAACGATGATTAAGTACAATGATAATTTCCTGGCTAGCTCCAGATCCCTGAAAAGAATGCCAGGGTTTTTAAAAAAGTGATCCATGTAATGAGCAGGTTCAGTAAATCCCAAGAAACAGCTCCCACAGTGCTGGAAGTGTCCTCAAGCTGTCAGGGAGGGAACTTTTTGATTGTTCATTTTTGTGTAGCAGGAATTAAACTTCATTTTTCCTCCTGCTTCTCCCCAAACCATCACGTGTCCAAACCCTCCCCATCCCTGCACTTCTCCCAGCCTGCCTGGAAGCTTTAGTTAATCTCACCTGCAACCCAATTAGAAGCCTCTCAAAACTCTGCACCTGCACTAATTGTAGATTCCCATCACTGCCTGGCACTCATTAAGTCCACCAGTTAAAGTTTTGATGAGTGCAGCTAATCTGGTTTATCAACAAAGAGCTGCAAGGTTCCCCTGCTAAACCAGGGTAATCAGCAGGGGTCAGGCAGGAATTATCTTGTCTCACCAAGCATTTCAGAATGGTTAATGATGTTTGTTCATGAAACTTGGGCTTCAAACAACCAAAATCCGAGGGAAAAGCTTTGGAACTTTTAACTGTGAATAACTCGTTTGGCCGAGGTGTTGATTTATATCAGGAAGTTGTGTGAATGTTTTATTCTTCAGCAAAAATCAAGATACTGGGGCTGTGTTTTCAAAGTGCAGCAGATAAAATTCCATCTCCATGCTGCTGACAAAGGCTGGGAGGCAGCTGCTGCTGGATATCCCTATTTCTGGGGATATCTGTGTGCATGGATGCACATTCCCTAAGAAACACACGATGTGGTCCTCCCACCCCACAGAGTCAAGGTTGTTAAATATCAACACACAGCTGCCAAATTCCTGCTGTAGATCCCAAAGCTGCAGCATCCAAATTGTCTAAAATTCTATATTTTACCAGAGATTTATTTTTTAAGAACTTTATGCTCATCCAGCCACAATGGAAAACCCACCCAGAGCTGGAGATGAGGATAAACAAAAACAGAGCAAGATACAAATGTTTGTAATTCAGCCAGGAACTTTTTTTTTTTTTTCCTAATGGANCTCTCTCTTTTGATTTTTTTGGTGCGTATATTTTTCTTTCCCCCTCGTTTGTTTCAAGCTTTTTTGTTTGTTTTCCTTTTCCTAATTCCCCTCCTTGGTGGCTTTTTTTTGGTAGGTGGATATTTTTGTTCATTTCATTGTTTTTTGCAGGGGGGACTTTTGATTTGCTTGGTTTGATGTGGTTTTTGTTCAGTTTTCTAAATTTTTTTCCCTTTTTTTTTTTTT